>JAJHUR010084211.1:15814-41690 GCA_027495735.1 Lutjanus campechanus
AGGGTCACATGGCTGGAATAGGGGAGACCAGGGACAGTTGCAACACTTTCTGCATTTCTCTCAGTTTCTCAGAGACTATTTTGACTGGACCAACCAAATCTTCATATATTAAAATTAAATCTGTCTGCTAATTGCCCTCACCAATTGAATATGATTACATATGACATATCATTCAGTTTTTATTTGAGTGAAAAGTCACTTGACAACTGTCACAACTGTCCCCTGGTCATGTTGCAACTGTCCCTAGGGTTGGAGTCAGTTGCATCTTGAAGGGATGGTTGCAACATGTTAAAAATATGTTACATTTCACTAATTAAAGGAATAAACTCCTTTTTTTTTTACTAAAAGAAAATGCACAGACTCATATAAACATAATCCCTTTCAGTCACACCTTATGGCCACCTAGAAGTGTGTGGTGGTGGCTGTATCTGCAAAGAAGATCCTGCCATCTACATGTATTTCCTTATTTTCTCATTCTTTTGCTGTGCTCAGGATGCTTCATCAACCCAAAATGATGGGACTTGACATCCTGGTATCTTACTGGTGCGTTTATGAACAGCTCGGACAAATCCTACTGATTCTACCTTAACTATTGCTTCTCTCATCAAGTATAATATTGTGAAAATATTTTGTAACACTTATTAAATAACAGTTCTTGAGTTTTGTTTGTTTATATGTCAAACATAGGCCTACTTTGAGATTAAGACTTCATTCAATCTCTGTTTCAGTGTGTGACAGGAAGAACTGACCAATTTGCAATGCAACAGACTTTTATGTGTAAACGTGCATTTATTGTACAAAACTGCAACAATGACTAGTTTATGTTGAGAAAATAATGTTGTGTGGTCTGTTATATGGCTGATTAGCTTGGGGACAGTGTGTTCCAACCATCCCAACCCTATCAGCCACGGCAGAACATCATGTGTTAATTGGACAAACTGATCTTGACAAATGCTGAACGTGTCACTAAGTCAATAAAACTATTATTTAAACGAACTAAGTTTTGATGATTTCATAGAAAATGTCAGTACAGTTTGACGAAAAAATACAGCTCATGAAAAAAAACATCAAACAAAGGAGTGTCTACTTGTGCCTGGGTAAGAACACAAGGCAGCAATTTGGCTATTCACACCCGACCCCCTTGTTATAGCTACATAGAGCAACGAATTCACTGTTAATAAGAGGCTATGGTGGCTGAATGGGTTAAGCACAGGAGGGTGGGGTACGAGTTCCACCCTGGACAACCATTATTAGACAGTAGTGTGAAGTTACATGTCAGTGGGACATGTTAGTTACAGTTTGGTTAGGTTTAGGCAACAAAACTATTTGTTTAAGTTATGAAAAAAAAACTTAAACACCGTTTGTCTCGGTGTAAATAGCCATATCAGCAATTTACATCCCAGGTGCAAAAAGCCCTGTTGACTACGGACACCTGGGTGCTTGTCTCTGCCATGCTGGACTTTATAGACCTAGGTGTAAATAGCCACATTGGTTATTCTGCCTGAGATGCAAATAGACATGTTGGCTTTTCCAATCCAGGTGCAAATAGCATCTGTCAAAAAATTACTATCATACCTCTGAAACAGTTTTTTTTTTTTTAAATAAATGCAGCAGCAGATGTTGAATGAGTCTTCTATATTCCTGATGAAGCAAGGGTCTACGTGAGCATGTGCAATATGCATATCATCACTCTAGCATGTTGCTAATTGGAGAAATAAGACTTTTTTGCAACCGTCCTCTGGTGCAACTGTCCCCAGTCTACCCTAGTTATTAGGCTGATTAACCGATGAATAACCCTGATCGGCATCTTTGTAAAACCTATGAAACAGCTACCCTCCAACATCCTTCAGTCCATTTTCCAAAAACTGACCTTCGCAGCTCTAATGTTACACCACGACTGGAGCTATAAAACATAATCTGTAAATCAGTGTGTCCAGATAGTTGGCTTCCCTTCTTCTTCATCCAAGAATCCACTGCGATGGCAAGCAGCCCTGACTCAAATCCTTTGTAATAACCATTAAGAAATGTCACCGCGGAGCCTAAGCCTACTTGGCACAGACTTCGAATCTGGGGCCCCATGGTGACCTGCACAGTCAGATAAAGTCTGCCTGCCATCAGGGACCAGAGATTGTTCCCAAAATACAGAGAGTGAGCTGCAAATCTTATGATGATGAAGCAATTCCTGCAGCATCCCTGTGTTACCCACTGCCTCTTTGTCACTGGGCTGTTACCTTTGTGTTAAAAAGGAAAAGTCCACATGCTGATTTTATGTTTTGCAGTGTCATTTCAGGGATTTTGGCTCAGGCCTGTCTTTTCTTGGATAGATATGACATGTCAGCTAATATGTTTGCATTTGTTTGTCCAAAAGGCACAGCCCCATTGAAAAAAAGCTTTTACTCAGGCATACTGAGAAGAAAATACATTGGTGTAGCCTACTTAAGAGCTGCAACTAACAATTATTTTCAGTTGATTATTTTCTTGATTAACTGATTACTTGTTTGGTCTCTAAAATATCAGAAAATGGTAAAAATGTTGATCACTGGTTCCCAGAGCCCAAGATAATGTCCTAAAATGTGTTGTTTTGGTTACAATCCAAAAATATTCAGTTTATCGTTATGAAGGAGTTTTAAAAAATGGGAAATATTCAGATTGAGAAGCTGGAATTGTAGAATTTTGCTCACAACCCAAAGATATTTGGCTTATTGTCATATAGGGATCAAAAAACAGTAAATATTCACATTTAAGAAGCTGGAATCAGAAAGTTTTTGCTCACAACCCAAAGATATTTGGCTTGCTCTTATAAAGGGATCAAAAAACAGGAAATAATCACATTTAAGAAGCTGGAATCGGACCATTTTTGCTCACAACCCAAAGGTATTCAGTTTACTGTCATAAAGGGATTAAAAATCAGTAAATATTCACATTTAACAAGCTGAATCGGATCATTTTCGCTCAAAAACCCCAAGATATTCAGTTTACTGTCATAAAGGGGTAAAGAAACCATGAAATATTCCCAATTAAAGAAACAGGAATGAGATCACTTTAGCTCAAAACCCCGAAATATTCAGTTTACTGTCATAATGGGAAAGGAACTGGGAAATATTCACATTTAAGAAGCTGGAATAAGAGAAGTTTTGCCCACAACCCAAAGGTATTCAGTTTACTGTCATAAAGGGATAAAGCAATCTGGAAATGGTCACATATAAGAAGCTGGAACCAGAGAATTTAAATTTTTGTCTTATTCAAACTGATTAATCGATTATCAAAATAGTTTGCGATTAATTTAATATTTGATTTACAAACGATTAATCGTTGCAGCTCTAGCCTACTTCTTTTCTGACTTGAAGGCTGCACATGAATGCAGCACAGGAAGCTTTATGTTTTATGCACTGATTACCCCCTCAAGTCCACTATAATGCTGAATAGTGGGGATCTATGCAGCAGGCAAAGAAGCTATGAGAAAGAGACTATGAGCATGACACAGCCTGCACTCTCAGGTGTCAGCACCAAGCTCCGTGCTCATCTGTTGCCGGCAGGACACCGGCAAAAACCACAGCGTTAATCCCGCAGCCTTCTCCATGAATCAACGCGCTCGTTTAGACAGAAAAGGCTGCATAGGCCAAAAAAAAACAAGAAAGAAAATTATGAGAGAAAAACCTCCTTATACAGTAGTATGAGCAAAGGTAAGGGCTGTGCATTGTGTAAATGATGTAAAAAAGGAAGCAGTGCACTCTGAGATATGCAGATGGGAAGCAGCGTGTTACTTACAAGGGCTGTTGGCAGAAAAGCGTGCTCTCCTGGGCGAATAAGACTCGTTTTGATCCAGTTCGTTTGCAGATGCGTTCAGCACCATCAGGAGAAAAAGTCCGGTCCTCAAAGGCATCGTCCTCTCAACACAGATGATACAACTAAATGTAAAGAGACGCCTCCTGCTCTGTGTGTAATTCATAAAGAAGAAGAAGAAACGCTCCCCCCTCAAAAAAAAAAAGCTTCTGCAGCAGCGCCGGAAACAGAACAAATATCGGGCTAGTACAAGTGTGAGCTGCCAGCAACTGCTTTACATCGGACTCCTCACTATCCTTTTGACTTGCATGACAGATAGAAGCGATGTCAAGTCTGCACGGGTTTATATGGGAGCGCTGAACATTACGAGTTCAGCGTTTGGACCAATCAGAGCGCAGGATTCAAGAGCGTGGTCCTGGTCTTTCCACTACTAATTGATAAAAATCATTTAACAGCAGCCAACACTGTGGATCTTACAGCTGAACATGGAGAATTTGGATTTTATTTCTTATAATGAGCCTAAGAAACAAAATATAAATGTATTATTTATTTCATCAGTTATAGAGATACTTTTCAATGCACATTTACACTCATCTCCACCGGCTCCATCCAGCTGCTAGTTTAGCTTCAGCCACACTTCATTTAATTTCTGCAGTAGATTTAACCAATCATCATTATGATGACTGATTATGAGGTGATTTTCACTATTACATATCTACAGTTAGCCTCTAATTCATGGAATGAATGAACTTAACTAATAACTTTGTTATTTCAGGCTTTCCTTATTGACAAATTTATTGAAAAGAAGGTGCACTTATAAAGGTGAGCTTTGCCACATGCAGAGGATAAAAATCCTGTCACTGCATCAGAAGCAAATCTCTGTGGTTTGAAGATAAGTTTCTCTCCTGTGTCGTTGTTTTTACATTCATCTGCTGTGTTTTACTGTCATGGTCGCTTTTAGCCGTACAGGAGTCGTGAAGTTACTGCTGATGAAAACCGAAAATGTCCTGGTTTTGCTGCTTATAATAAAAGCTTTTGGATGACACAGGACTTTTATTATTAAGAATTTATAGGAGGTTCAGTGTTTGTTCGCTGTATCACAGCTGCGCGACTCAACCTAAGCTGCTTGTCTTCAGTTAAGGATGGAGATGCAGATCCCTGCTTTGCTGGGCTGATGTGAGGTCAAATCAAGTCAAGCCAAACCAGTATGGAAAAGGGGTATAAAAATGCTTGTTTTCTGACAAGGTCAGAATGTTATTCTAAGTGTCCGACAACATTTTGGAAGGGATCACTAGAGAGATAGACCTTTCTTTATAGAGTAAGACACATTTTGTCAAACCAGAAACAACTGATTTATTACTCTCTCCAAACTAACCAGACTCCCTTTGCAGAAGCTGTAATTTTCTCAGCAGCATTTGTATCTACATTTAAACTCAATTGAAACAAAATAAAATTCACCAAAACCATCATGGTTCATCCTTTCACTGCTCCAACAATCACCAACTCTGGTTTGGTCAGAATAAACCCATCATTAATGGCGTTGTGGTGATGTGAAAATATCGAAAGAGGACCGAGAGGGAGGTCAGACCTCTGAGAAGCAGCAGGGAGAAACAGTGTGTACAGCCAGAATATTTTCTTTACTTTGTTTATTAAAGGGTTTATTTTGAGTTGGTGATTGTTGGAACGGTGGAAAGACGAACCAAGACGGCTTTAGTGAGTTTTATTTTGTTTCTGTCAGGTTTGAATTAAGTGCGATGATAAAATTAGTGTTTCTGTAAATGGAGTCTGATGATTTTGAAGCGAGCCATAAATCAGCTGTTTCTGGTTGAATGAAAAGGATCTTACTCTTTAACACAAAGGTCTATATTTGTGGCGGTCCTTTCTATAATGTTGTCAGACACTTAGAATAACAATCTGAGCACATTAGTGGCAAAAACAGGCACTTTTAGTGGATGCACTTAGACGGTGTGCAGTTGCCCTTAAGGATTACATTGTAGCTTAGCTTTGCTCTAACGGCTGCAGCGGTGTCACTCAACACTGGAGCAACTGCAAAAACTGTTGTCCCCATTGCTCACTTAGACACAAAAACCTGGGAAAATAGGGTCCAGGAAGAAAATACCATTACCCATTACCCTTTAATGCTCACGTTTTCTTCAGTCTGAACACACATCTTATTATGTTATTCCACAGTTAAAGAAATATGTGTGGGTATTGTGAAAATCATTGTTCAGTAAAGTATCTAAATGTCTGCAGTGAGGTACAACATTTCTATTTTTTCTGTTTTGCCTTTTTTAGTTATTACAGTAATTATTTTTGAGATATTGGTGGGAGGGTGGTGCATGTTTTTCTTGTTCAGGCGGAGTGTCAGTTACAGTAATAACACTGGGGAGGGTCTTGCTTTTTTATGATTCAACCCTTGTCCCCACTCCAACTAATTTTTCTACAGTCCCTAACATGGCAAAGGCAAAGCCCATCTCCAGACTAATACACCAAAGTGTATTTAACCAACCATTTTAGTCAAATGTGGTGTGTGCTTTGCCAGACTTGAACACCGTTGTCAAAACATCAACCCATAATATTCAAATGGCATCTTTTTTTTATCACTCTGGCATTTTCCTGAACCGTGCCTAACTATGACGCCACTGTTGCTTTAACTTAATGGAATCGACTTAACATTGAGATAAACTACCTGTGTTGTTGACTTAAAGAACGGGTAATGATCGCTGTTGACCTAATTCACCATTCTCCTCTTCCCAAGTCAGTGAAATGTTGGCTCAGAGTCCACTAACTTGCAGCTGCACGTGCCGGCATACAGAGGATGATGTGTGGGACTCTAAGCTATCATTAATCATGGAGGCCTCACGCCTCTTCACCCAGTGCAACGCTTGACTGTTACAGACAGTATCAGACACTAGGAAGCTGAATTATCTCGATAAAAAAGAATGTGGAATAAAAGAAAATGCTTAAAGGTGATCAGAAAAATCAGTGTTTGACTATGAACGTCTTTATTTGTGGGAATAGGTTTCAGTTCCACTGGATCAAGTGAACTTCTCCAGGCTTCTAAAATGATTCAAGTCATGCTTGTCCTCTTGCCAGCAGATATACAGTTCATTACAGGTGTAAACGTGTGCCAAGCACAAATCACCCCATTAGTTTTCCCATTAGCAGAAGATTTATGATATTTTCCTTGCATGTTATGTCAAATCACTTTTCCTGTGGTGTTTCAGAGAGCAGAAAAGGCCTCTTTGTGTGTCTGTGTTCTGGTTGTCTTTGGCAATCGCCGTGCTGTAACCCTAATTTCTCCCTGAGCGTTGTCAGTTGGGCACGATGTCAGGCTGTTGGCACCTTATCTCTGCCGGGGAATCCAAATATGGGCGCCTGCCAGCTGCACCAATCGCCTTGGTAATGGAAAGATAATATGAATGTAACAACCTAATGAATGAGTTATTATCTGCTGTCACAATCAATCATTTTCAACATGTCAGTCCCTGAAGGACAGACGTTACATGTAAGATGTGATTTCTGAGAATTTAGACAGTGCACACTGAGCTTGAAGTCTGATGCCTCTTTCAAAAGAGACCGGAGAACTGAGGTCTGCGATCTTTTAGTCCCCAGTCTTGGGGCAGCCTTTTTTGGTCCGTTTGAACTGAACCCAGGAGCATTTACCCCCTTGGTATGGTTTGTTTGGGTTTGTGTGAACGCTGGACTCAAACTCTAGTCCCGTCCAATCCCGGTTTACAATGTTACTTGTATAATTTGACCTACACCTTTTACCGTACAGTTAGACCAAACATGGTCAAAATACATGAAACCAGAAATGTTCCCCTTTTTTTATTTGGCAGTTAATAACGCTGGATATTTAAGTGATATATTGACCACCAAATTGGAAATGTTCCCAGTTTTCATTTCAGATATCTGGTCACTTTATGCTAACTCTCACAGAGCAAATTGCTCTGCATTGGATTTTTCAGGTTTCTTTGCACAGATACAAGTCAGTATAGTTAAGCTCAGACATTTTAAGCCACATAAGGAAACACAAACATAAGAAGAACACATTTTTGAGTAGAGGTGATATTTACAAGTTTGACTGTCCAGTGCAGTTTTTACTTTTAGAATCTGTTTCTGTTAAAGCAGAGGAGTTTCCAGAGTGTTGACTGGTTCTCCTCCCTGCAAATGAAGTGAGGGAAACAGTATGTCAAAGAGCAGCCTTCTTGCTTATTGGTTATGTCAGCACTCCTACAAAACCTGAGGAAAACAACAATCTGAACAGCTGATATTCAGCTGATATTTTTGCTTTCTATGAATATGTTGCTGCTCTTGCATTTATTGCTTCCCTTCCTATATGCTTTTTTTCTCCATTGGGCGGGGGTCTGGTGTGTCTCAGTTGAAACTGAAGACATGAATCGAGAGTTTATTCATGAGTTTGGACGTCTGTCTCGCTCTTGTTAACACATCACTGCAGTCTGGAGCGTAGCCACACCACAAACTCATTTGAGAAGACCACTTCTGCGTCCTCTGGGGGGAAGGATAATGAATTCCTTTGTCAGGTAGGAGAAAGTGATTCGCTGTGTTTTCAGAAATATAACAGACAACATTGGCATGGCGCTGGAGATAGAGGGCAGAGTTCACTGAAAGGACAAATCTGTTACAGAGAACGAACATACAGCAGCGTGAGAGTTTTGCATTCATTTACATTGAGGTGGATGAACTGATTCTCTGATTAGAGGTCACTTTGCATCTAAGTTGAATTTTGCCCTGAGCTTATTGCTGTTTGCCTGACAGCAGCTTCCTCTATAATTATAAGATTATGAGATTGTTCATTATGAGCAAGAGATTTGAAATTAATGTAATAAATGGGAGGTTCAACTTTTATCAAGCACAAGCAAATTAATCACAAATATTGCTAATGTCTGCGCTAAAGCTTTTTAACGAGTTTATATAATGAGTTATGTGAAAGATGTCACCTGAAGGACAGTGTTAGTCTACCTGCGTCCACAAGAGGGACTTTAGTCTGAAATGTTAGTGACTTCCATGAGCTATTACACATTATACTGTTCCTTTATACTACCATGTACAACTTACTGTGTGGAAATGTGGGGAAATACATAATAAAACAAATACCAATCCAGTCGTCATACTCCAAAAGAAATCCATAAAAACTGTGAACAAAACTACTTAGAGAATCAACAAACTCTTTGTCAAATGAAATGCTCTAAAACTTAAAAGATTTGGTCAATTTTAAGTCACGTCAGGTCATGCACAAAGAAAAAAAAATCTGTTATTACCTGCAAGTATCCGAAAGTTGTTTGAAAAGAGAGAGTGCATATGATTTAAGAGGAATTTGTATGTTCACAAAAGCGGGACTAATGAGGACTAATGTAAAACAGCAATGTACTTCAGTGAAAGGAATTTGTGGAATAGCTGCAGTCGGGAACTGAAAACATGTACACACTTGTAAACAAATGTTTAAGGAAACTATCATTAGCAAATGAAAATGGATGGCCGAGGTGAAGGATATGTGAGTTGTGTTTTTCAGCTTGTATTGTTTTTTTTTTTTTTAATTACTTTTTCTGATGTTACCTTTTGAGATTAAACAAGATCTGTGGTTATAAAGGTAGGCATTATAAGCTGTAGCTTCAGCCTGTGCCTGGGTGACAAAACATCAGTGATAGACACATCATCCATTGCAATATGAAACATGTTTGCTAAAGTGCTTCCATAGTTTCACTTAAATGCATGAAACCACCATGAAAGCACATAGTGAAAACACCCGCTCATAAACAACCTGTCTTGTGCCACAAGGTGCATGCACACCACGGATGACAGGTGCTTCCACTCTTGACAATATGTCATAAGTCATCAGTCACAACATATCTACTGTATAATAAACGACTTCACTGTCTTCATAGATTTTTCAGCTACTGTATATTGCCCACTAGACTTCATTTCAGCCCAAGTGTTTTGGACTATTTATGTTGGTTTTTTTGATAATTTATTGTAAAATGTTTACTGATAAGTCTACTGGTAATTTTTTATTGTCTTCCTACTTATATATATTTGTTGTCTTTTTATAAACATGCTTCTAATTACTGTAAAGCAGAGGTTCTCTAACTACGGCCTGCAGGCCAATGGTAGCCCGCATATATTTTGTGCTGCCCACAAATGTGACATGCATCATATGTTAATCACCTCCAGTTAAACTCAATGCTTTTACATTTACATTTGATACACTACTCGGCTACTGAATAAAACTCTGACCCCCATAAGAATTACCTGTCAGATTAGGAATGACAACTTGGAGAAAGCTACTGATTGCATGGCAAGTAGTGGCACCTCTCAAGTGTCACTGAGAAAGTGTTCCGGCTTCAATACCAGTGCTTTTAGCTAAAGTGAGCGATTTCCTTGATCGACTTGGTAGTTTAAAATGTGGAAGTGACAAGTGAGATGGAAAAACCACCATGAAAACTTTCACCGGCGAAAAAATCTTGAATTGTTGAGGAGAAAGGGAAGTTTCAGGAAAAACAGATCAACTCTTTGCCGGACCTCGGGGGAACATATAAGGTGATTGACGTGATCGGCACACCGGTGAATTCGGTGCTCAAGGAATTAAACGTTAAATGCCATCATGAGACCACAAATGAAATCACAAATGCTACAATAAGTTTAAGGATTTTCCTGTGCGGCCCTCAACCACATGCTGGCTCCCTAAATTGGCACTCAGTCATCAGAACGTTGAGAACACCTGCTGCAAAGCAACACCTTCAGACTGTTCCTAGTGTATTGGAGGGATGGAGAGGAAACCTTATGATTTTTCAGATCTGAGAAGCGGAAAGGAAAATTGCAGCCAAGTTACCCACAAGTAAAACCAGCTTGTTGATGTGTTTGCACCTACATTTACTGTAGAAATTTCTCCATGCGTTTTGATGTGTGATGTTTGGTCAGGGGGATAATGCGTTTTACTTTCTTGCGGCAGATGCTTGTGATGATCACATGAGAATAACACTTAATTTTTGAGGAAATATCTTGAACAGGAGGTGTGCTGTGGGCAGCAGCTCTGCACACAGTAATGACAGGAAGGCCCGGGATCCGTCCGTTAAGACACAACACCCTGCAGTGCCATCAGCTGTCAGAAAATTGAGAAACCCCCCCAATGGTAAAAGAAGGTAATGTCACCTTTAAATCACAAAAAAAGATGTGAGATGAGTACGTATTCATCTTTAAAGCTCTAAGAATCCTGAGAAATTTGATTAATTATAAGAAAAAAGTTAAAAACCATTTTAAAGCAGCTTCCATAAATCAAACAATCCTGTCCAGAGCTGTTGAAACCACAGTTATAATCTGTATTGTTTGAGGAAAGTCTATTGAAACACCAGAAGTGATGCAAACAAACTGAGATTTGGTTTCTGTGGGCACACTGAACGGTTAAACCCATTTACAACTGTAAGTGGTATTCACCACTCAGAAAGGCTGAAATTAGCCGACACCGCTGTGTACAGAGCTCTCATTTTATTGTGGCCCTGTGGAATTCACATTTCTTAGATAAAACACGATTCTGACTGAGAAAATACTCATTGTCACATCACCAGAATAGGGGGTGTTATGTTTCAGTTTATGTTTCGTTTATTTTCCTCGGTAGTATCTGAATGGATGGTGTTTTTCCTCAAACAGATGTCCGCATGACTTGAACATAACGCAAAAGCTCAGGGGACCTGCATTCCTGAACGTGTATCCAATACGAGTAGCGTAGCAGGGCTATACATCTGGAGGCTGGAATGAAAACACACTGCAGCTCTGCAGCATGAGACATTAGGACAGAAACATTACATTAGAAAAGTTAATTGCTACAAATGTTTTCACTTTATCTGTACAAGTGCTGGCTTGATATGCAGACTTACTTACTCTTGGCTCTGCAAAGGGAATATGAATCAAGAGAATGTAGAAGAATGCATTTCTTTTAAAAATGTATTTATATATACTTTTTATACTGTATTTGTTTTCAGTGCAAATGTAGTGCAATGCAGTGTCTGCATTTAAATCCAACTCCCGACTCCAATTATGGCACTGACTGTAAGAGTAACATTATCTCCTTGTCAAGTACAGGCACTACGAACTTGTTAAGGGTTAAGTATGAAAGCACAGCAGTGCTGCTTGCACCACTCCTCAGTGAAATAAAACCAAAAAAAATCAACGTTTACACTACCATAACTCTATACAGGCCTGCTTTACTTGAAAAGATTACGGTGATTGATGTGATTAATACTTACAGTACAGATGTTATACCAAATTTTTAAAAGAGAATGAAACTTTTATTACCCCTCTAGGGTAATTTTCTTATGCAGAAAGAGCATAAAATGACATCAACAATACATAACACCACATAATATAACATTAAATATTGAAAACATAAAATAGTATCATTTTGGGAAATCTATAAACTACATTAATTAAGTGCAAGTGCAAGATATTGCCAAATTCAGGTGATGTGATCAGAGCTTCTTTAGCAGCTGAATGTTGTGTGGGATAAAGGATGTGATGCCTCGTTTAATCTGCATCATGAGAGTGTATATTCATGCCATAGAGGGTGCAGTTGCTCAAATAAAAATGTACAATGAAGATCGCTGTATTCATATTATATGGACAGAGAGCATCATGTTGAAGTTTGAGGTTGGGCATCAAAATGCAGTACTTAAAAATCTTCTTCTGTTGTCCACGGTATTAATTTTGCACATTTCCCCACCATTGTAGTTTTTACACAGCCAAAAATGACATGCAACATGTTCCCCAAATTCAGAAGTACTGTCACCTCACCTTTCCCATGTTCACTTGGCTTGCATAGGTCTTTAACTGCAGCGAGTTAATACCATGATGTCCTTGTTTATTTTCCTGTTGCTGATGCTATCACAAAGAATATCACCTGTTCAGGTTACATCAGGGGGTAGTATTTCACCCCTGAAGTGAGTTCAATAAGGTGCAGTGTTTTGTCGTCACATATAAGCGTCCATGTTGCTGAAGTGTCCTTGAGCAAGATGCTGAATCTCGGCTCCATCTGTGCTGTTCTGTAACTGTTCCTGCACTTTTACCGTCAGACAACTAAAATTTCTCTTCTGGGAATTAAAAGGATGTTGTTCTCCCAGATCAGGAGCCCAAAGACATTTTACGAGGAAAAAAAAAAAAAAAAGTGGGTTTTGGTATCACGTGTGCTTGTTGTGTGTGTGTGTGTGTGTGTGTGTGTGTGTGTTTTGTTTTGTTTTTTTGCTCAAGTTTTCTGTTGCATGCAGCTAATTCTGATTGGAAACATTTTTATTGGGAATGCTTTTGATGTAAGAAGGTGGAAATAATAAGTATTGTCTAGTTGCGTGAGCCATGCTATTTAAGATACATTTGAAATGCATTAATTTATCAGACCCATACTCTTTCCCAAAGGGCAGAACCATTCACAGAACACTAACTGTACAATATCATTCCCAGAACTTCATCACTCCTACTCCTGCTACTTCGCTGTTTGAAACACCTGCTGTCTGGAAGGTTTTTTTTTTGTGAGAAATATGGTGCACAGGTGTGTTTGTTCTAACAGTGATTCAATGTAATAAACAGAGAGTTAACTTTGTAGTTTGTAGGAGTAACATGCACAAATGAATGACACCTTTAGGTGCTCTGACTTCAGGAAACTTCAGGAAACAGTGCCATACAGATGGTACAGATGTGTCTGGCAGTGACATCTGGAATGTGCACTTCAAGAACCCTATGAAATATGAAAAGCACATTTTGAGATTTGCAACTTATTCATTGATTTATTGTTTGTGTCAGACCTTTTAAATTCAATGTCATGGCTCCTCAGTTCCACATCTAATGCATGTGGATCAGTCCAGTGTTTGCATGCCAAAGTGTGTGTTGCAGCCAAAATGATCCTTCCAGGAATAGAGGTGTATAATATTCAAACACCAGACTTACATGGTGGATTGTTTTGTTGGTATGCAGCCTTATAAAGATATCTAAGTAAGTTACTTGACAGCCTTGTCATTGATATAAGGCAATACATGCTCTTTAATACTCATGGGTGGGTAGTAACGTGTTAAGGCTCATTTATGCTAAACATAAAATATGCATATGGATACGGATGGAGCCTTCTGTCGATATTCTGTGTTCATTTCATCCATATTTCTGCACGTTTTCTGAAAGCTTACAGGTACAGACGAAGCAGAGCAACACTACTAGTAGTCATGGAGGGCAGCACAGTAGTGTAGCCAATAGTTCAAGCAAGACACAACCAGAGGACATGATGGAAAAGAGTTAAAAAACCTGAAAGTACTGGAAATCACGTTTGCTGTTAATTAGTCAGTGAAAAGAATTCTCCTTCCATATGAGGTACATTGTTAGAACCTCCTCCAGTGTCCACTATCGAGGATGTATTGCTAAACATCCATGCCAACGCAAAGGACACATAAAAGTATGTGAGCAATAATGTTACATCGTTTGAAATGGATGTAGATATTTTCATTCATAAAGGGGGCATTATTGAGTGGGAGAGCGCGCAGGGATCACTTCTACAAGTTGCTCGCTGGCTGTAAGAAAAATAAGCATCACCTGTCTTTTGACTACGATGCATTTATGACCGAGCAAAACCCACAAGAGGCAGCTTCCAGCGACAATCCCAAGCTACATCTGTCCACACTTTTTATACCAAAATCTTAAAAAACACAGCAGTTACAGGATGACTTGCTTGCAGTGCCTCCTGAAAAATATATCCTACTCCTTCTAACATCCACAAGTACACAAGTTGCACATACTGTAGGTAAAAATGTAGTTAGCTAGGTAATGTTAACTGTTTATTTTTTTATGTGTAACATTAATCTTTGATAATAATGACATTAACTGATCTGTTGGGCTTTTTAAATGGGTGTGTTTCTGAAAGCAGTTAACCTAACGTGATGCCAACTTCAACTTTCTCTCCCTTAAAAATATTAAAATGTCTGTAAAAATGTAAAACATAAGTTGTGCTTTAGGTAATTGATTAACTAGATACTTTTTTACTTTTACTTTTACTTGAGTAAGTTTCTCAAATGGTAATTTTCACTTTTAATTGAACCATTTCATGGAAGTTTCATGGAAGAATTTCATTCCACCGCAGAGGCACATACTTACATACACATGTATATATATGCAACGTTTCAAACACACACACATTCACACATACACACACGCATCCGCCAAAATTACAGTGGCTGTACCTTAGAAGGAGTCCGTCTGTATGCAGCGTGCAGTAGTACCTAGGCTATGTTCCCTTCACCCAGCCATCTGGTTTCAGTTCAGACCCATCTGGATCTGTCTCCAGTTCAGGCATCTCAGGAATACATTTTGGAGGGGTGCCCACATCCGTTCACACAGACAAGTGTTTTCAATTACTCAATTTTAAATGTCTCTAAAACCCAAGTGATTGGGCTTTTTTTTTTAAGGTGGCAGTGGTGGTAAACACTACTTTAACAGAGCTGCTTCAAAGGGAGATGGCTGACCAGCACGTGAGACGTGGCGTTACACCTTGATGACTGGCAGGAGCATGTCACCGCTTAACTCTGCAGGCCAGCACACCACCACAGCGCGCAGACGCCAGGATCACAACACATACTTGTTTGCTGATTTCAGAGCTACCGCAAATATCCTCTCAGCCAACATGAAGCAACCAGAGAGGCGAGAAGTGATGAGAACCATGCAAAGCGCTCATCTCATATTGTAACTGACAGGACGATCCCACAAGCACCCACAACAAAAGGAGCGAGTTCGCTTTATGTGTAGTTGAGGTCTGTATCATGGAAAACAGAACAGATTCTAAGATTTACAGCAATTTATCAGATTTATACCAGCCCTGGGCTCACATTAATTGGTGCTGATGAATATCTGATGTATGCTACCAATTTCTCAATCACAATTTATGGCTGCTTATTCCAGTCTGCTGCATTCATAAAAATTAGTTGGGCTGGGTACCAAACTTTGATAGTTTTATGGCACAGTTGGCACTGACCGAATCCCTTCAATCCTGTCAAATACTGAAAAATGCTGTGTCATTTGGTACCAAATTTTGATATGTAACTCTTTGTATGGACTGCAAATGTAATGTCAGCATCATGCTTGTGTGATGACAGCATTCATGCCACACTGAAGTGTTTGTCTAAATCGCATCTGTATTGTCTGTAAATTTCAAAGCGTCCAGCCACAAATGAACAGCCAGACTTTATGTGCAGTTTGGAGTTTTCATTCAATATATATAAATATTCCTGATCTGTTTTCCATCAACATGATACATAAGCACTGCAGTGTGTGTGCACGCACAGTGGGTGTGAATAAGCAAAAGAAATAAAGGAAAGAAAAGATAAGGAAAGAGAGTTCTTGTGGCTGCGCTCAGAGCAGACAGGTGTTGGCGATCAGAGCAGAGGGATTAAAGTTTAGCAGTGAAGTTGTCTTGTGGCAGTAAATGTTCAGTTTGCCCACCAAAACTACTGCAGAAAAAGTTCAAGAAGTGCCCTTGTATTGTGCTGTTTCCCAGCAGCTGGGTAAAGTGAAGGGAGAGTCTGTGGGATTAAACCAGAGCAGAGTGACCTGATCTCAGGCTGTCAAGCACACTCTGATCTGCCGAGGTTACACAATGTGAACAAAATACATTTTTAATGCCTTTTTACCTGGCTGGAAGTCTAAATAAATGTCCCAGGTCGCAATTACACCCGTCAGACGCAGCTGGGACGCACAGAGCTAATGCAGACAGCTGCACTGATAAGAATGCGACCATTACAGTTGCCTGAGACGTGCAAGTGAAAAGTGCATCTGACTCTCTTGGAGCTGATACAAGGGCTAAGGAGTATATCTCATCAGTGTCAGTGAGCCGTTAAACACACAGCATGCTTGTACCAAGGTCTAATAATGCTGGTGACTGGCTACACCTCATAGAGGCATCCAGGAAAAACACGTTAACGTTAAAACATGTTAAGGTTACACCCTGAGACAGGGATCATTGTATTATTTGTTTGTTTGATTGTTTTACCACCAGCTACTTGTCTGGACAGATAAATAAGTCAACTTTTGTGCTGCTTGTTAGCTAGTCAGTGCAGTTAACCTTTTAGCTTGTCGTTGAGTGCCTTTGTCATATCGTCCACTGGGATGAATAACCTGGAGCCAAGTCAGAGAGCATTTTTGATGGCTAACATCGTGCTCCTTACAGACCGACAGGTAAAAGAAGAGAAATACCTGAGGTTGACGGTCAGACCTAGGCAAGCTGCTCTTAAGCAGTAACGGAAGAGGTCTCACTCTGGCACTGTTTTCCAGTGTCCCAAACATCACCCACACAGTCATTCTTTTCTTCTTTGGATTTGGCAGGCTACTGTTTGTTACAGTTCCTTTTGACAGTTGTTTATGTCTTTGTATAGTCAAATACTGCTAAGATATTCCATCATTTCTCCATTTTAGTCCAGTTAATGATTGGTTGATATGGTAGCAGCTTGTCTGCACTAAATAAGAGATGCGTTTTGTCTCTAATAATTGCCTGTCCTCTCCTCACCCCTCGGGACACACAGCTCATCGTCATGCAGTCTTGCTGTTGTCCAGCATTCTTACCAGACATGCTGACTATCTTATGCTGTTTGCTTTTGTTATTCACAGACACTGAAAAACACCTGGCAATAGAACAGAAGGTCAAAATGTTCTCCACAACGGAGGGATAGAAGAGGACCAAAATATGTCGCTGTCTGTTTACACATAAAATATAGACGTGCAGAGCTTTCTTATAAATAGCATCTGTGTTTGAGTTCCATGACAGTTTGGCATCTATTATTGTTCGTAAATATTTGTACGCATCCACCACTTCAATACTGTCCTTACCAATAATCATTTGTTGGTTGATATTAGTACCAGACCTTAAGTCAAAGATTATTTCTTCAGTTTTCTTGATGTTTAAATGGTTGAGTAAAGTGTACAGATTAAAAACAATTTCTCCAGCTGCTCCCAGGTCTTTGAACAGCTAAGTCATTTGAAGTGATTAATTTGTACCATAATGTGAAATGTAATTTTCTTTTTCTTTTGCCGTCAAGGAATCGGTATATATATAATCTTTTTTTAAACAATACTCAGCCCTACAAATCAAAAGATGTTTTGGAATCTTCTTCTTGTAGTTTCAAATATTTTGTACAGTTTTTCAGAGGTATTTTCTAACACTGTTTGACACTTTTATCAGGACAGAATTGGAGCAAATAAACTAACATGCAGTTTGTGTGCATCTTAGCCAGCTGCTTTTTTTAATCACTGACAAAGAACTTTCCCATTTCTTTGAGAGTTGTGTTTGTGTGTGTGAGTGTGAGTGTGTGTGCGTGTGTGTGTGTCACATCCTCACACATTAATCCATCCTGATGAATTCTGCTGTGTCAGAGTGACGCTTGTACCTGAGTCTATTTTAAATTGTGACCAACAGCACATTTTAATGACTAAACCAGTGGAGACCTTCCTCGGGATGCCCATGGGCCTGTACTCATACAGCTACAGTATTTCACATGGCTGTGTGATAAGGGCTATAGTGTGGCACTTATACGTTGTCACAGGCAGTGGCAGTTAATCCAAAGGAAATACTGCCCCTTTTTTCAATTTGCATGCTAATACCATTGCAGATTTAATCTGATATGAGCTGCACAGTGGTAGCCCTCATATAAGTTCCCCACCAGGCATCCAGTCCTGCAGCAGCTCCCAGCACCATATCCTTTAACAAATGTTGTAAAGCCTCCTTCAGACAATACTTCTCTGCATCAAAAATGTCGTCTCTTCATTAATTTCAATGAGATTACTGCACTGACATAGAGAGGGGCCTGCCAGAAAAAAAAAAAGAAAAGAAAAAGGGAGGTGAGAGTTGATGCTAAACTTTTGCAAGCACGCTCAGATGTCATCCAGCCAAGCACTTTGTTGGCCAATCAATCACAAACAAAACATTGTAAGATAAATATGGTTCCTTTTAAAACAAGTTTACAGCCATGCTAGTGGCTCTCTGAGGCAGTATTTCGGCACAGTGATGCTTTGACTTAATTGCTAACATCAGCATACAAAACCCAATCCCAAAAAAGTCGGGACACTGTGTAACTCGTAAATAAAAAACATAATACATTAATTTGCTCATCCTATTTGACCTACATTCAAATGAGTATAGTACAAAGACAAGTTATTACTGTTCAAACTGATTAACTTTATTGTTTTTTGTAAATATAGACTCATTCTGAATTTGATGCCCGCAACACATTCCAAAAAAGTTTTGACGGGGGCATGTATACCACCGTGATGCATCACCTTTTCTTTTAACAACACTCAGTCAGCATTTGGGAACTGAAGACACTAATTGTTGAAGTTTTGAAACCTAAATTAGTCTAGTACCTGAACTCTTTTATTAGGAAGCCACGCTGTTGTAACACCTGCAGAATGTGTTTTGGCATTTCCTGGGAAAAATAAGCAGGTACGTGTCTGAAAAAGACGTCGTCTGGATGGCACCATATGTTGCACCAAACCTGTACCTAGCAGTGTGAATAGGTCCTCCTCAGATGTAACAGTTACCGATGATTATAGATGGTGAAATCGCTAAATTCTCAAAATTTTAGGGAATGTTTTCTTACACTGTTACACAACTATTTGCCCACACAGTGGTGAACATCACGCCATCCATGCTTGTGAACGACTGAGCTCCTTTGATACCAAATCATGAAACTGTCACCTGTTACAAATCTACCTGTTTACCTGTCAAATGTCCCAAACAGGTGGGTTTTTTTCCCTCACAAAATCCAATTCAAAGGGGCTTTACTGGCCTTGGAAACAGACATCTCCTCCTCCATCTTCCTTCTCTCATGTATCATCTACACACATAGGGGTGAAATGGCCTTTTTGTTAATTAGGGAGGTAGGTTTATTACATGTCTTTTGTTTGGTCAGGATCTACAAAGGAGAAGGGTGTTTTATTTGTCATTCTGGCCTGGGTTGACACTAAAGTCTTTCACTTAGTCTCTGTGAATATTAATCATCCCGAGTATGTAAATAATAACTTGCGTGTGGCAATTAATTCTCACTTTTTGCTTTCAGCCCTGCTCCCCGCCTCTTGTCCTTATGTTGCACTCTGACACCCCTAGACAGGGGTGTAATGATCCAACAACTATTTTCCAAAGTGAAGCTGTAGTCTTGCTCTATTGCAGCAAGCATCTTGTTCTACAGTGTCTGCATTCACATGGGTATTTTGGCTTACAGTCTGTCCACTGTGGATAAATTCACTTCCAGTAAGAATCAGTGAACTGCACAGGAGGCTGTTACCTATTGTACATGTTGTACATTCCTAACTGTTACTCCTCCAACGCAGAGCACCACTCATTTATGTTTCACTCCTGTAAAGGAACAATATGTAGCCACTGCACGCCTACAAATGAGTACTGCAGTCCAAATAGCGAGTTGGAGCCGTAGACAGTGTATTATATAGGTTTAAATCCTATTTAATATACAGTCTATAGTTGAAACGAGTTGTTTCTCTCTGCCACACCGCATCAACAGACCCTGAGGAAGCTCATGCAGGCCGCAGGAGCGCAAGACAAGCACAGTGTTATAATTGGACAATAAAAGGTGATGATGAGTCCTAAATTGTAAGTTGATCAGCTGTTTATAACTGCCAGTTGTCTGTCAATGTAAAGTTAAGCATTTTATCCTGAACACAAAAGCCCACTGCTCTGAAAATACACACTCTGTAGCTGAAGTTGTGTCTCGCTGCCTGCCAGACTCCGTTAACATGTTGCTCACTTTAACAGTTACAAACATCTACTCCCACTAAATGATTATTAATGATTTGTTAGGACTCATAAACAGACATTAACTAATTCGGCAAGCATTCGGCATTAATTTGAACTCTAATTATTGTGAAACGGGCTAACAATAACACAAGTTACGGGCTGTAATAGAAATTTCCCGGAGTAGCCCTGGTTTCCATTAAAAACCAGTAGGTTAGTGAAAAAAAGGTCAGTTAAAGTTTGAATTAAAGTTCGAAAAGCAATAGAAATTCTTTGCTGAGCTGTTGTTGTCTACCAGTGTTTGAGTAAGTGTGTGTGTGTTGCTGAAAAAGTAAATAAACTCTTAAAAATCCCCACGTACACCAACAAGCCATAATTCTCACCATTACACTAATTCCCATGTAGTTAAATGTGTTTTATACACAGCTTTTATTCTAATGACCAGAACCGAACAGAGCCTGAAATCTGGAGGATCGTTGTGGTTTTGATTTATGATGCTGGAGTGTTTCTCAATGGTCTTGCGGTATTCATCACATCTATGCGTAATCCCTAATCAGGGTTATGTACATAGCACTCCATCAAGAGCCCTTCAACATCGCTCAGAGAATGTTGACTTGGTAATTGAATTTGAGCATAGCTTATGATGGGAACATAAGCCAGATGCCAGGATGTTTATGGCGTTGTTGCTTTGTGGGCAGCAGTGTACACAACCTCTGTCTCTTGCTGCAGCCAGATTTTCCATGCCCTGTGCATCCTTATGGTCAGAAACATCTTGAGTAATGTATAGTAATGAACTTAGTGTTAGCAGTGACATGCATCATGCACATCCATTACTGCGCTGTGTCAAACGCTGGCAAAGAAAATGATTGATTGTTGTTCTTGCTCAAATGTGTTATCTTCGACAGACAAATTAAAGGAAACATCTGAACAAATGAGTGGAGAAACATAATGAAAGCAGATGGTTCATTACAGGGTATGAGGGTCACTGACTAGTTTGATGAGTAAGAACATTATGTGAATCATCATCATCATCATCATCAAATCACCAAACGAGGGTATATATTTTGGGGAGAACAGTGTTAAGTAGAGTTACAGTGTTGTAAAATCTGTGCCAAGTTGTTCTGGAGGCTCCTAATGGCCCAACACTGAGATACTTTGGGCCTTATTTAAACAATCTATAGAGCATTGTCGCCTAAAGCAGCATTATATGTGCGTTCTGAATTTGTCACTCCACAGAACCACCCAGCCCATTTTTAACGTTTAAAAAAATCACTGTGTATACAAATTAGGTATTAAAATCATGAAAAGTAGGGACATGCCCACTCTGCTTTCTCAGAATCAAACACCACGACCTGAAAATGACCTCAAACATGGACGCTCTGTCTAGCAGCTTTATTGGAGACATCCAAACATGTTTGAGCCACCGGAACCAGAGGATGGTGACATGATGAACTTTTTTTGTTCTGTGTCAGGTTGTTGGAACTGAAGTGAACTGAAGTGAACTGCTGGGCTGATTTGGACTGAGAGAGTTGATAAAGGCATGTTCATAGCTGACCGTTAGGGAGGGTGAGGGGGATGCAGAGTTGTTCATGGGTCAGTTCATGAGACGTAAATAGTATGACAGCAGTTTAACTGTGTAACTCCACCATTCAGTACTATATAGATCTCAGTCTTTTCAGTTTTTTCATTAACTATTTTCCAACATATATAATGTGTTTGGAAGAAAAACATCCTTTTCCCTTTAAACAATCTCGGCACAACTGCATTTTGAGCATTTTCAATTCCACTTTAGCTTCTTAAACAGTGCACAATGAGGGCGAAAAGAAGGCACGAAGTGGTTATATTTTGTCTCCTAATTAATCACAGGTGTGTTTTAGGCGTAACATGAATTAAACCAATCAGAGTATCATCTCTTGTTCTCTTTAAGACCCAGGTACACCTGTATCTGTTGTATTGCTGTTTAAATGGAACATTCAGCTAGTTGGAGAAGCTTAAAGTTTTCTACCTCGTGTGCAAACTTCAGGGATCTTGGAGTGACTCCATTGCAAAGAAATGCAGTGCAGTGACTCTGATAGCAACAGGGGGTTGCTCAACACTACAGTTTTAAAATCCTAACATATTAAAATCTGGTTGCGCCACACACATTAGGAGAAGATGTGAGATGTAAGGTCAGACCCAAAATCTGCCAAATTATCGTGTGGGGCCAGTTTATATCATCTGACAGGAGATTACAGATGTATGTTATAGCCTGGTGGGATAAGCCAAGTATACTGCAGCCTTTGTCTTCGCTGGGGATCAGGTATGTGGTCCTTGGCTGGTGGATCCTCTGCCTCCATGGTCTCCCAGTCCTGTCCCATCAACGACTCCAGAGTGTTAAAGATCGTCCTTTATGTAGCAAGGTGGAAAGTAAGAGTGTGGAAGTCGGCAAGGTGGAGTTTGCATGCACTTTCCCTAATCTCAACCATATTGCGTTTGTCAAGTACAGATATTAGCATAAAATGTTTGCATCAAACATAAAAAATGTAGTTTTATAGCATATGGATGTAAATAGCTGACATGCAGTTCCTCAAACATGTAACTCATTTGCACTGTCTGCTTGTGTTTTCTCCAAGTTAATGATACCTGTGGAGCTTGAGGTTAATTAACTTTAAGGATGTAAACAATGTCAAGGACGAAGAACCTTCTCCTTCTCAGAAACACTTGCAAAGCAATATCCACTGCAAACCTTCTGCTCACCATTATCCTGCTCTCTCTCACAGCAACTGCACCGGAGTACATTTCTACTCAGTAATAGACAAGGTCAAATAGAAAATACTGGAATGTAACTGCAGTTATTTATTTATGTTTAAATAAAAAACAGTATATTTTAGTTTAAGATAGGTGCAGTAATAATACATACAGCCTGTGTGTATTGGATTGGGATTCTGCCCCCAGAAATGCAACCACCATGTCAACCACAAATCAGCAAATCAACTAACATTACTACAATTCAATTGCAGACATTACATATAAATTAGACTGTAACAAGTCTGTGCTTATTGCAAGAGGATAAGCGAAAACAAAAACAAACAAACAATCAACACAATCAAACTTTTTACAATCAAGCACAAATGAGCTGGACACAGGACATGCAGCTCCAAAACCAGCCCTGCACCCACAGTAACTGCTGCAGCCACCTCTGCACCCAGTTTGTTGCCTTTATCAATTCTTTTTCATTGTTCTGTTTATGTATCTGAATTGCTTGAGCTAAATGTGTGGGTTTCACTTTCCCAATGCTCAATTAAGATTGATTACATAACTTGTTTTGGATTATGTGAAGTGCTTATGTGAGGAGAATTTAATAGTAACAATGCTGGTAATTACAAAAAGGCAATTATTCACTCAATGGCCACATAAACTGCTTTTATACACTGCCGCAGTGATCTGGGCCTGTAAAGCACAGCCTTGACCTGCTTTTGTAAAGTCGAGCTCAAAGCATCAAAAAAAAAGGCAAGAAGCGAGCCACAGCCCACTAGTTTTATGGCAGACACCCTAACCACACAACCACCGCAACGGATAATGGAGAAAGCAATGGGATTTGTAGTAAAAGCGCTGTGCATCCTCACTGAAACACAGCCTCCATGTCTTCCAGAGCCTCAGCAGCTTGGCCGATCGCTGTGAGTGAACGCAGATGGGAGAGATGCCCAGCAGTGGAAAACGGGGAATAAACTAGCTTAATGAAAGCATCATGGCACAGTGAAAAGCCAGTCTAAGCCATCAGTGAGAATGCCCCGGGGGTAGGAAGATGGGCTGGTGTGCGTGCTGGGGGCTGGAAGCTTGCCTAGATCCAGGAGCTCTGTTGGCCCTCTGTGGGCTCATGGCAGTCCACTCCATCACTATACAGCCCCTCCTGGGAGCAGCCAGAAAGCTGATACGCCATGTTGCAGGTTACGCCCCGAGGTACTAAGTACCATATCAGGAAAATTAGATGCTTAGTTGAGAATGGCAGCGGCCCAAGCTTGTCTTTTACAGATGGAGTTGCATCTGCATTTGATGTCCTTGACAGTGTTGGGAGGAGAAAAAGCTCTGAAGACTCATGTTTTATTTTTTTTATTACAGAACAGACACAACATTGTGTTTTTCTAGAGTTGATGTCCGGCATCAGCTCTTCTGGGAAGAATTGCAGCTAACAGATATATTTCACAGCTGTTCAAGGTTGCATGCAATAGTTGCCTGAAACTTATTTTTAGATAATGCCTCCAAACATTTATTGTAATTCATGCTTGAGTTGGGTGTTTTATTGTCACCTTTGCCAACGGTTGGGTGCCTCATCTCAAGAGCAACATGTCAGCTACACTTCTGATTTGTGTATGTTTTAAAGCTGCAGTTATACATATTTCTGTGTCAACATTGGATCAAGTAGCCACATTTATGTGAAAGATGTCAGCCATAGTGATGAACCCACAAACAATTATCACCAACTGTGAAGTTTCCCTCAACTCTAAGGAGCTGTTAGCACATTTCAGTACATTTCTTTGGTTTTATGACCCACAGTATAGCTGTTGTGGTTCAGTTTCAGAATACTCATCAACGCTGTTTTGCTGTTTGCTACCTGCCCAGCAACAATGGCAGATAGACAGACAAAGTTAACAACTAGCAGGTAAACACAGTGGAGCATTTAACAGACACAGATCAAGAAAGAGCTGGTGGAGGCCAAAACAGCGTTAAAAATAGAGTGAATATCAGACTTACCGCAAATGAGTGTTAATGTCTGAATAGACAACTGTTCTGCTGCCTACAAGCACAGGCAAAGTTGGTGTTCATTCAAGGCATCCACGGAAGCCCCTAGTAGTCGTAGCCAAAAACGCATGTAGGGATTTAAATATCTAGATTTTTTTATAACACACTACAAAAAACAAAAAACAAAAAAACAAAACAGCAGCACCAAGGCCCAGAGAAGAAACTGAGCGTGAAACAGGGCCTGAGTGAAGTGGCTCTGATAATAAAACCACTGCAGTTGCAAATGCTAATGAACAACAGGGTCATTGTTGAAGCTGCACCTCCTCCAGTCGACCAGCACAGCCTGGTCGGAAATGATTTCTGTGGTAATTCTTAGGATATTACATCATTCACTGGACATATTATTTTAGATGTAGAAATGCACCTACTGCTATCCTGAGAATTCATTTCGTACACATTACGTTTCCTCTGGATTTTCTTTGTGAACCCCCAACATTAGAGTTCAGACTGTACCTGTGCCCGCAATATATATATATATATATATATATATATATATATATATATATATATATATATATATTATATATATATATATAT
>JAJHUR010084212.1:8418-27160 GCA_027495735.1 Lutjanus campechanus
GCAATTTTCATCTCTCGCTGCACCCACATTGTGTGTAAACGGCACATAGATGTACAGCAAACAAACTGTAAGACATCACGCAGGAACTTAGTGGAATTAAGTAATCTCATTAATTTATTTAATCAAGTTAATTCAACCTAAAATTTCTAGTGTTTTTACACTGTAATAGATTTTTGAATTTTGCACTCAAACTTTTGAAATAAACTAAAAAAAAAAAAAGTTTTGCAAACCTATAATCTTTCATTGAGCTAATTTACCTTTCTTCTTGAGATAAACTTGAGTTTTAGAAACTCAAAAAATTTGTATTTCCAAAAAGTCAAAGGGAGCAGTGAACCTTATTCATCATTATTTGGGCGCCTAAAAATTAAATGGTTTTAATTGAAGACATAGAAATATTAACCATTATTTATTTTCACTTCAATGCAATTTTGGGGGTATATAATACTCAAAAATTCAAGTTTATCTAATGAAGAAAAGTAATTCGTCATAAAAACTCCTTTTTTTCAACAGATACTTTTAACTGTTGATGTCACAGTCACCTCTCCAAACTAGGGTTGCAAATTTTGTGCATTTCCCCAACCAATAGTTGAAAACGCGAACAATCAATTAATCATTGATAATTCATAAGATACAGAACACATGTCTATTTCTTAATTTTGCTGCTTTCTCTTGTCATTTTTTTCTAATTTTAAGTCTAAGTTTAATTTTCCTTATTCTTCAAATGCCTCTGTCAGACAAAAAAATAATGTCAAATGAGGTGCAATTACTGCCTATTGATTAAATATCCATAAATACATTTTTAATTAGTTAAAATCTTGATGGCAATTAATTGATTAATGAATAATCACAAACATCCTTACTTCAAATGTGAGCTGCCGCAGCACTCTTAAGTTCAAACTCTCCTCTTATAATGTTTGTTAGTATAACTGAAGAGTTGTCAGTTCAGCTTAATATCTTAGGTTTACTGAAATCACTTCTCAAGTATAACTTCATAAATTCATAGCAAGTTTATTTCACTAGAAAAGTTTGTTTTGTATCATTACAAAATGACAACACAATCTGTCTTTTCAAATTCAATCAACTTAAAATCTTAAGGCAGCCTGGACATGAAGTTTTTTAGTTTAAAAAAATTGTTGTTCACATTGTAGTATCAAATACATACCCGTACACTTAATACATTTGACTTAATATTTTAAGTTTATTGAACTTGATTGCTTTTACCTTTTCAAAACTCAGAAGGCGACTTGTATGTAATTTCTCAAACCATGTTCAGTTAACCAACTGAACATGACAGGAAGGGAACTTACATTGTTGAGTAGACCTAGCTTGAAAAGATTTACAGTGTAGAAACAATAACTGGGCTAGTGGTCACCAGGGGCTGGGGTGGGGGTTGGAGGGGTGGGTTACACAAGCTATTGACACACAAGCTATTGTTTTGCAACTCAATATTGGTCCTCCTCCAGTCCAATTGGTTCCACTCACAGAATCCAGATATCCTTTTTTTTAAAAAAAACATCAAACTGAGAACAGAAGCAGAAGAGGCCTTTGGAGGATTTGCAATGGCATCAATTCTTTATGTCTGTAATATGATGAAATTTTAGGCTACATGTGTAATCGGTCTCAGGGGGTGTTGAATATTCTTGGAAAACGAGCCTTAGGGCTAGGCTACCCAAAGCCTATTGCTTGTTTCAATAACCGGGAGGCTCGTCTGATATGGAGGTGCAGAATTTCCTCAGCACGACTTTCCTCAGCATGTTTTTTCCCACAACATGCAGGGATGAGGTCCAGGAAATCCACCTAAAATCAGCACTTTAAAAAAAGACAACACTTAATAGTAACGGTACATGGATTATGATCAATTCATACAAGACTTAATGCATGAAAAAGCATGAATCCATTCATGTAGTACTTTGTGAACTATCAGGAATGTAGAAGAACAGCATGTCATGCACAACAATTTGTTTTGTTGCCCTTCAAATAAAGTGGTGACCTGTCTGTCTTATTCCAGCCCATTCTCATTCCAAAATACCGATGTCAAGTACTGACATTTTGTCACACCTCCCTGCCACTAATAAAGATACACCTGGCACCTGTTAGCAACTGTATGAGACACACCGGGCTCTGAACGTAAAGGCTGAGAAAATCAATATCTGGAGGAGGTGGGATGGATGGATGGTTCAACAAACACAGGACTTTCACCTAGGAGACCGGGTTTCATGCCCCATGTGAAACCCAACACGTTATTAAAACTTTTAAGGTACAAAACATTGCGTGTGTCATGTGACTTGCGTCTTGTGACTCACCTCACGAAAGTCACATGATGTACATAACATAACGCACTTATTTTAACCCTAAACATGATCTTTTCCTAAATCTAGGCAAGTAGTTTTGTTGCCTAAACCTACTCAACAGTGTTTACCACATGATGAAAAGGCTTTCTGGCAGCATCTTATGCCTTGTTGAGTGTGAGATTATGATCTAATTTATATTTTTACTTTTTCAAATATATATTGCTTAAATATACATAAGTGCTGACTTCATTTGAAGGGCCGCAAACATGATGAAGTCATTAACAAGTCACATTTACTTGAACATGATTGCAATACTTAGAATTCAACTAAATGCATGAGTACTGCTGCAACCGCTCTGGTTTTTTTTGTCCCGTCCATTTAACTGCAGGCTTGAGAAAGACATAAACATTATTAATAACTCAGAACTCAAAAACTCAGTTCATGATGACTGAAATACTTTAGTTCTTGCATTTGGGTTGTCATTTTGACCAATCAGAAAAATGCTGCAGCAATGTCACCAATATCGTACACTCCCAGTTCCTATTTAAGCTCACACTAGAATTGGCATGTCTCTCTTCCTCATGCTCTTTTTAAAAAATACTTGACTTAATTATTTTAACGTTTATGTGCTCGATTTCATTCTTATTGCTGTTATGTTGGAAGCATTTAAGGACTTACTGCTGCAAAACTATGTTATGTGTTGTCGTTCCCTGCCTTGTAAAATTTAATTAAATGAAGCCGTGAGCAACATTGTGGATTTTATGTCCCAAAAACTGATTCATAGGTACGAAAGCTAATTTTTTTTTATCAGGATCATTTTTGCCTGGGGTTCACTGTATTGTAGATACAGTTTTTTTGACCTACATAACTTAAGGTAACACTTTCTCTAGTTTTATTTGATTCATGCTTCCTTCGAACCCACACGCTAAAACAGTTTAATAATGGTTGATTCAAGTGGGGGGAGTTGTAACACTTAATTAAAATGAATTTCTGCATTGTGCGCATGGAAGACTCAGGGGTGGGTCAGGTGTGCACATCGTCAGTTCTGAGCCCACAAAGCCTGCAGCCCAATGGCAGCTGTCTACCTTTACCACAGCTATGATTGAACCCTAATGGGACACATGCACCTTCAGGAATACAGTCCACACACTCTCTTTTTTTGGTCACTTTAAATAGTTCACTTTATTCAAAGCTGTTTACTATTTGTTCTTCAGTAGTGTTCTGTCATAAATTGGACAGTGTGGATCTTAAATCAGCAAATTACCTCTCATTGTTACCTCTACCTGCAGCTCATATCACAACTCACCCCAGGAGTGGGGTAGGTTGAAACAACAGAGCTCTCTGCATTTGACATAAACTCACATGATCTGTGATTGTGTGGCAGACATCCAAGTGAGTTTTATTTGTAAACAAATATGGGTACCGTATATTAAAGTTTTAGAGATCTAGCTCAAACAACCACTGAGTTACGGATGGTCAAACAAAAAGTGTTACTACCATCCCAGGTCTCCCCTACTGCATAAATGAATTCATGGTTTTTAAGGCATGAAGTCATGTATGAATCTATTATAGTATTGCCAAAAATATAAAAATATATCAGGAATGGAAGCTGCCATATCTTTGGCTACAGAAATACATCTTTGTGACATAATTTTAATTAAATGGGGGTTAAAATTAAACATGAATCATCACTCTTCCAAATTTGAATTATTTCAGCTTTTGAGTGTTTGGCATGATGATGATGATGATCACCTGCAGCAGCCCACGGTTGGTACGCTCACTTATTTATCAGGGGAAACATCCTTTTATAGCAGCACTATCTGGTGCTTTGTAGCTGGAGGAGATTATTTGGGGGAGTTGTGACGTAACCTGGAGCTAAGCAGAGAGGAAAAAACGGTGGATCCCGCATGAGGAGGAACACACACAGAGACAGGGACACATTCACGCCTGCAACTGTTTTTGATCCTTATGGAAACAACCTGCGCAGCCAGGTGTTAGAAAAGTCAGGAGAAATCCATCCACAGTGCGTCTGGCTTGGAACAAAAATGCTTTCTGGAGCTGTGACGCACAGATGTAGAAGAACAGGGATTATCCAGGAGGAGATGCATAGTTTATGAAACTGCCGTGCGTAAATGGCAAGAGTTGCATTGGACTGAATCAAGAGGGGAAGAGAGACGGTGGGGAGGGTGGGGGACCGCGACAGGGAGAAAGAGGGAGGGAAAGTGACGGAGCGACGGAGCGATATAGTGAAGAGCTGGGAAAGGAGAGGGAGAGAAAGGGGAGGGAAAACGAGAGAGAAAGAGAGAGGAGGGGGTCTGCGAGGCGACTTGCTTGGCAGTATTCGCCTCTGCCTCTCCAGCAGTGGGAGAGATGTGCGTAACATGCAGCGGAGAGCGGTGATCATCATCTGCGCTACCGCCGTGCGCACTCGAAGACGGAGACACACCGAGGGGACGCCAGCACCGCCACCGCCGACACACTCCTGAAGGAAAGGAAGGGGGAGAAGAAGGAGAAGAAGTGATGCGAGGAAGGATGTCAACCCTCCAGACGGCGATCGTGGGTTAATACCGACTGTTTGGAGCCACTCTGACGCACACAAGAGCGCATATTTTCCTTATTTCGCGGAATCCCAGCCCTCTCCATCACACCTAAACCGGACTATCAAGTGAGGATTTTTGCACCAAAGGGGGATGAATGCTTAAATTCCAGCAGAATATGAGTCAGTGCGTGTCTGTGAGCTGAGGTGGAGTGTGTGTCTCCCGCCGCACGGCTGCTGCTGTCTCGGTCCGCCACAAACCTTCCTACGCCAGGATGCAGCTGCTCAGAGTTGCGTGGGCACTGACCGGAGCGGCGATCTGCTGCTTTCTCATTCTCCTCATTCACTCCCGCCTGCTCAAAGAAGGTAAACCACACACAACTCCGCTTGATTACATGTCACTTTTGCACTGTTCGAAGGCGCCGTCGCCTCCCATGCCTCCATATAGTTCATATGAAGTTTTCCGCGACAGAAAATCCAATGCGCAGTGTGACAGTCTCAATCAAATGTCGACTTTTTTCCCCTTTTAGTCGCTGTGAAATAAAAAAAAAACATTCCAATCAAAGCTACACTAAAGCAGCAGATTAGTTTGCATGGAGCACAGATGGCATTGCTGAGCTGTGATATTCCTCATCCTCATCCGCAATTTTCCTTATCAACAAGTCATTCGCCATGCAGATGGCGATCGATTGATCAATTTTTGTGCAATCGAAGTCTAAAGTTCAGAAAAAAGGCAGCACTATTCAAACCTGTTTGTGCAGAATGCTGATTTGTTGTAAACGTTTTCAATAGATGGCACTAGAGTCTAGCTTTAGGGTAACATTGAGGTCAAGCGCCTCTAATGTCGTTCCATTTACCTTCTGTTGTGTTTTCATGCCGTACTGATACATTTCAATCCCGATCATCATTCACACACACACACCTCACAGCAGCGAGGCTGAGTGCTTCAACACACAAGTGTCCACAAAGTGTCTGTCATTGTTGCCATGCTGTATGGATGGTACAGCCTGCAGGGCATGGCTGCATTGTGGCAAGTGGTGCAGCTTTTGGGGGAATTAAATGAGTTTCATTTGATGACATTCAGATGAACTAATAATTATTTTCATTATCGATTGATCTCCAGATTATTTTCACGATTAGCCTATGAAATGTGAAGTTTTATTTAAGAAAAATGCTAATCATAATTTCCCACAGCCCAAAGTGACGTCTTCAGATTGCTTCTTTTGTCCAACCAACAGTCCAACCCAAAGACTCTTTATTTACCGCCGTAAATGACAGAGAAACACAGCAAATTCTTACATTTAAGAAGCTGGAACCAGCAAATGTGACTGTAACAATTAATCACTCATCAAAATAGCAAGTAATTTTCCTTTAATAAATCACTGCAGCTCCACTTCAGATTGCTTCTTTTGTCCAACAAACTGTCCAGAACTCAAAGGCTCTTCATTTATTGTCATAAATTATGAAGAAAAACTACAAATCCTTACACTTAACAAGCTGGAACCAGCAAATTTTTAACATGGTTACTTGAAAAATGGCAGAAAGGAGGGATGGATTATCAAAATAGTTGCTGGTTAAAGTTGTAGTTGACAACTCATTGATTAATCATTGCAAATGGCTTCTTTTATCCGTCCAATAGTCCAAAACCCAAAGACTTTTCGTTTACTAACATAAATGAATAGGCAAAGCAACAAATCCTCACATTTAAGAGGCTGGAACCAGCAATGTTTGACATTTTTGCTAGAAAAACAACCGGAACAATGAATCAAAGATCAGAATAGCTGGCAACTAATTTTCTTTTGATCAACTAATTAATAAATCATTGCAGCTCCACTTAAGATTGCTTCTTTTGTCCAACCAATTGTCCAAAACCCAAAGACTTTTAATTTACTATCATAAATGGCAAAGAAAAGCAGCAAATACTTGCAGTTTTAGGAGCTGGAACAAGAAAATAGTTGAGCTTTTTGCTTGAAAAATGACAGAAGCGCTGAATCAATTGTCACAATAGTGGCGACTAATTTTCTTTTGATCGGCCAATCGATTAATTAACTAACCATTGCAACTCCAATGTGATTGAATGACTCTGGCAGCCATCAGAAACCAATTCCATCAGAACTTCACTGGTATTTCAGTGTGGCAGATTATCCCTTGTAACAAATCATTAATTCCACCTACATTGTAGCATAATACATACAAATCATACCTGTCTATGGGGAGATCTATCTTCATGCAGAGGTTGAGTACACTTACTGCTCAAACTCCTCATGAAAGTCAAATGGTGTAAACCAGGGAATTACTGTACTGCACGAACCTGGCACAAAAAACAGCACTTAATATTCCCTTTATACATGTATACCCCGGGGCGAGCAAAGTCTGTTTGGCACTTAGGAACTGTCATGGGTTTCCTTTTGTGCCGGTTTTTCAAGAAGCATGGCTTGGAATGGCCTGCCATCCCCTCCCTGCCTCCGGCCCTGGGCAAATATTCAGGTCAAGCAGTGGCAAACACTCTCCTCACCGTGGTGAGTCCATGACTACTGCGGGGTAGGAGAATGTTCAGCCATACTGAAGAGGGGTAAGAGAGAGAGAGAGAGAGAAAAACTTGTCTGTCAGCCAAAATGGGAGACAAGGGGAGTTCAGGATTTTGTACTGGCACATGTCCCGAAGCCTTCCTTTGGAGTTTTAATTTACTGTGGCATGCTAGCCCTTTCCACAGAGGTCAAAAAGAGGATTGTGTGGCCACCTCGCAATATGAAAAAAGTGCTGCTCATGGCTGTGTTAACGCGAGGGACTCTCATTAGATTCAGGCCATCAGCATTGTCGGCGCTTGTTGACTGGCAAGGCAATATTTTTGACCTTCACCGCCGAGTTGTTTGTCTGTATCATGTTGTGCTTTTTACACCGAGGTGTTTTTTCCCCTAAGCCTGCATTTTCTTTGCTTTCAAACTTGACACCAAATAGCTTTTAACTTTGCAGGGGGAGAAAAGCAGCTGGTCGCTCGGTGGCGAGAAGATGCAATATAAGTTCATTATGGTTTATAAGGTCCCCGTTGAAATCTACTACTAGAGGGAGATGGAGGGAGGGAGGCGCACAAAGGAGGGTTGAGAATATGCTCGCAAGAATACAAGAATGGCCAAGGTCAAAGCCAGCTGTAAGGGCTAATAATACGAACTGATAAAATGAATTCAAAGGAGTGCATTAGTGACTGTCTTTTGGGGATGAGGATAATGAAAGGCATGCACAAGGGGCCTTAAAAAGAACAGACCCCTTTTAATCTTGTCTCACATATTCCTTCATAAGAACATCAAGGTTGTGCAACACATCCCTCTCCGATGTGAATTACATATACAGAACAAAGGGAAGAGAGAGAACAAGAAAAATGTATTTTTAGTCCCCGCTCTGTGATGCCACAGATTGATCGTCTCTATCTCTGTTTACACCCATGTTGGCGTGTGTGTGTGTGTGTGTGTGTGTGTGCGCGCATCATTGCTGGGGGTGCAGATGTGTATGCAGGTGGTATGTTATCTGTCGACAGCACATATCCTGACTTATTATCATGCCAGCAGAGGTGGGAGTGCTAGCTAGCTTGAGATCTCAGATTGGGGATGTTGGCAGTGGGAATGCCCATGAAGAAACAAAAATGTCACCCCTCTGCCAAACACGCAGATGAGTGTATTTTTGGGAGTTGTACACCTCATTGTGTCAGGCCTTTTGCATAATGTGACGTGGGATCTCGTGCAGCGAGAAATAGGGATGCGGGCGGTGTGGATCGGCAAAGGAAACATATTAAAACATTATGCATAGGGAATGGGGATGAATTTTGCGCCATAAATTTCTCACACTGTCCACTTCAATAATTCAGGCAATGGAGCAAATCCCATTTTGCTCTTCATTGGCCGAGATATTTGTCACATGGCAATAGAGACTCTTGACAGGTTCATGGAAGAGTTCTCGGTGAGGGAATCCTGGGCAATCTGCTTTAGCACAGGATAGGGTAAAATAATGGAGAGTTTAATTCCAAAAATGACAGAGCCATATGTTATTCGCTGTTATAAAATATGTTTTAGCATGAAATCGAGGCACCCTGTGGGTTACAATTAAAGTTATGAAGAGCAGCTTCTTTAAAACCTCAATGGATTATAGTTCTCGCTTAATACAGCAGTAAAATTGTGGACTTGTGTGAAAAATAGCATCAGGCAGAGTTTCTCCCAGCAAAGCTGTTAGGCTTGGTGGCAAGTGTCTTTTGACGGGGGCCTGACAGACTGATGGTGGCAGTAAGGTGGGGTGGGGGGCATAGTTTCTGGTTTCTTTGATAACAAATCACAGAAATTGTGGAAGCGAGAGTTGAAAAAAAGCCATAACTCAGATTTCATTAGGCCAGTGCTAAAAAGCTGACTGTCAATTTGAAAAATACTACTACATAAAGTAATGAGTTGTTGTAAATAAGTCATTTATTCTAAACACATTTTTAAAAATCAACAACTAGGAGAGTTTTACAAAGAATCCAACCATGTACAGTCTATTACAGAAATTAAATTGCAACTTTCTTGACATGAAAAAAATATCTTTTACTGTAAACTGACAAACTTCAGTGTATTATATCTATTTTCCAACCACTATATATATGTTTCTAACCACACTACCCCACTGTAACTGCAAAAAAAAAAAAAAAACATCTTAAAAATTCATCCCCTTAAAATAAAATTCCCCAGATGCTGAGGCCCAGTGGGGGGTTAACGTAGGCCTGATGAGCCGCCAGGCTTGCAGTACACTGGGGGAAAACCCTGTCAGGGAAGATTCAGTGATTTATTCTTAAATTGACAAATCGACAAAATAAAATATAATTTTCCACTCAAATAATAAACATTATTTGTAGATGATTATCATCTTAAAGGCTAACTTCGGTATTTTTCAACCTGGGCCCTATTTCCCCATGTGTATGTGTGTGTATGATTGATAGCTACAACTCGTTTTAAAATTGGTTTGGTATTGAGGGAGGCGGATGCAGCTGGCAGCCGCGAAACAAGTTATAACGGTAGATATTGGGGCAAATTCGTCCGTAAAAGTTTGTGCATTAAATGTGCTTTTTTTCCCCACCACAAACCGGATCAGATCGCCAGTGTAATCTCTGTCAACAGTATGCTTCACTTACTGCTTGCTGTGTGTGACGACATCTCGCGGGATCTTTGTTTGTTGCCGGAAGAAAACAGGAGTCATGCTGAGAGCCGGTCTGAGTGGAGTCCGGAGTTCAGTTGAAAGTTTTACTGCAACTATTGAAAACAATGGTTCGTGTTTTTGCTCCGCTGAAGTGCAAGAACAGGATGTCGTGCAACACCCCGTACAGCTTTCATAGGCTGACTTTGTCGGACAGCAACATGCTGAAGTTGTGGCTAATTGTGCTACAACTGGATGCTAACGCTCCTGTCCAAACACTGCACCTTGCAGACCATCGGGTCTGCAGTGCACACTTTTCTCAAGATGACTACTGCCAACCCAAGAAGAGAAGACATCCAATCCTGAAACACTTCACCAAACACACCTCAAGAAAACAGCTGTCCCACTCCCTGCAATGAAGACAGTCTTCAACAAGCAAAGATCCTGTGAGATGTCGTCACAGAGTGAACGGTAAGAGAGACGCTTTGCATGTTGTTGACAGAGATTACACTGGTGATGTGATCCGGTCTGTGTCGGAAAAAAGCACGTTTAATGCACAAACTTTTACGGACGAATTTGCCCCGATATCTACCGTTATAAGTCGTTTCGCGGCTGCCGGCTGCATCCACGTCCCTCAATACCACACCAATTTTAAAACGAGTTGTAGCTATCAATCATTCACACACATACACATGGGGAAATAGGGCCCAGGTTGAAAAATACCGAAGTTATCCTTTAAGTGCTGTAAATCATGGCGAGCAGCTATAGAAGAGATAAACTGAATAATCTTGACTGAATGGTCTGTATCTGCCTCTTGATGCACAGGGCACTGTGGCTATAGTGCCATGGCATAAGTAATCTTTATCTAAAATGGAATGATATGAACTATTATAAATGAACATTTTGTATAACAGAATTACTTTTAATGCTGTAAAGGTGTTTTGGGAAAAAAAACAAACCTTTTCAGTATTGGAGAAAAAGGCTTGAAAAGAGAAAAAAAAAACAATTTAATGTGAAGCAGATTTCAAATAAGCCAGCCCTTTTAGACATGTGGTGTTATGAAAAGACTCTCTGGTAAATCCATCTACTAAACTCCTTTTTAACTGTACCCATTCCGCTAGTAGCTGTTTCATACTTCAAAGGGAGGCATATTGCCTAAACTGTCTCTGTGGCAATGACAAGTTGAATTGGAGTACTGCTGCATATGTTCTTTTTATTCATTCATAAAGCCTTGTGTTTGCACACCCAAGTGGCCTCTCAACGTCGTCTGCCTCGCTCAAACAGGCCACCAGCCTGCCTGATGACTGCAGTTATTGATCCTCAGGTAAAACCACAGGGTGAGCCATAATGGGCTAAAGTGACAGAGATATGTGTATTCATACACTGCGCCTGACATCAGCCGACCCAAATCAGTTTTCATTTACCACAGAATGAAGCCCAGTCCAGGGGATCCTCTTTGAAAAAAAAGATATGGATTAGAAGGGCATTCAGTGGCGTGGCAGCTCTGCTCTGGAGCAGCCTCAGGCAGATTTGGGTCAAGCAGTGGCAAACGCTTGGTGTCATGCACGTACATGGCCCGTGGAGGACAGGAAGCCCTGTCACGTCTTTAGACATGAGTTTAGAAAGGCAGGAACCTCATGTCTGCACTCTCAAGTAGCTTCTGTCTTTCAGTGTTTCTAGTTTAGCCTGAGCTGTTTTCCCTAAAAGACTGCTGGACAAATGAACCCAACATTTTATGGAAAGATATCTGTGAAGATTCTCATTCATCCAGGTCATGGGTCTTCCCTAGGAGGTGCACATAGGCAACCGAACTTACTTGAGGCTCTTGAAGACATTTCACCTCTCATCCGAAATTCCTGGAACTGTCCATCAGTTAGAACTGAGGAAGCCTTTTGGATGAGAGGTGAAACGTCTTCAAGAATGTCAAGCAAGTCCAGATGCCTGCTTACAGCAGAACAGCACTATAGAAAATTCTATTGTGTGCAGGCTGGGTAGTTTCCGCTTGTCTACACTATATTATTGGTGATGCAACCTGCTCAGGGACACGTTGTACTTTTTCAGTCACACAAAAGGTTGTCATGTAGACTTTTCTTGAAAAGGTCCTTGTGGAAGAATGCCTTAGTAGGTCACCTTTACAAAGCTCAAAGTTTGGGTCACTGCAAGCAAAAGGCCGGCTCTTCGATGTCTCGAATGCAGCATATTTTCGATTGCATAGCCTGCCAATGACTAGTAGATTCATCAAGCCTTTTTCGCAGGAACAGGACTAGTTGTACAACTCAAAGGATGGTTGGCTTTGTGCGGCAGAGTTGTCAAACAGTGGATGGTTATGTAAGACACTGAAGGACTGCTACACAACTGTTGTTTGTATTGACAGCTGTCAGTGTTTTCCTCTTTATGCTACACTATTTTGTTTTCTTCTCTTTTCTTATTGCAGACATTTCAGTCCAACTATTCAATTTCAGTGGGCCATCTGCGAATCCTGTGTTTCATTTTTCCATCAGAATATTTATTGCACTTGTGCTAAAGAAGCCCAATATACTTCAGGCTCAAAAGGCGTAGTTGTTTGCCAAGCATCATCTACATGTGAAAGATGTAGATTGTTTAATTACAGTAAAGGCCAGAGTGAGCTGCAGTATGAGCTCTGACTTGAATATGACTTCAATATGAGATACACCAGCAGAGGTGTAGTCATTAAGTATTTCTTCCCTTTTAAACATCTATTATTAATCTGCAAAAAGGAGGGATTTTAGGGAATTTAGCCCCGAAGCAAAGCTTTAGGCTCGAGTGAAATAAAGATAATGTGCATGTATTTAATGCCGCAGTAATACTCCTTTAGCATACAGAGGCAATGTCACAATAACCATGTTTTACTTGGCAAATCCTCAGCGATGTCAAATGGCTCACAGCAACGCTGCACATAGGTAAGCGGAGCATTGCTCCGCATATAATCTGCTGTAAACCGATTTAAATTGAGCACGATTTATCTTTAATGGTCAGTATCAGCTGCAATCCATATGGGTAATGCGCAATAATCAATCGCTTAATTGATTCATTACTTAAAGGGTTTGTTAATTAATTCACTCCAATGAATCAATCACAGTTGCAGCACAGACCTGTGGTGGTTTATCAAGGTAATCTAAGCCTACTCCAAAGGACCCCCTTGTGTCCTGTGTCCAGGGGCACTTTCCATCAGAGTGTGTGTGTGAGATCTCCAATATTTACTCATGGCACTGTTTTTCACAGTTCCTATTGATTGGGGGACAGTAAAAAGTGTGCACTATTGCACCCAGTTTTCCTAAAGTCCTATTGATTGCGTTTTGGCAGCGCTGTGGGACAATAAAAAAAAAGGCAGTGGTTGGACTTAGACTCTAATGAAAAGCTGGCTGTGAGGATCCTCTCTGGGTTCCAGTTTTTACTGGAGAGACTCATTGGCTTCCGGAAATAGTGATGTCAGAAAGACATCGACCTAACACACTTCATTCCTGCCCTTCCACCCATGAAGTGCCGTCTAGAACTCCCCGAGGCCCTACCAATCCGAGCTTGAAGACATGGAATTGAGCTACACTGTAAAGCCTTGAATCAGCAAGGACATGGCGATGGTACGTCTTACATCCCTGGTCGCATTAGCGTAATACAGATGCCGGCGATAAAATGTGTAACACATGCAGTAAATTGTGGCCCAGATCAGCAAGCCTGCACAGATTGCTAGATTGAGCTCTTCCTGGATGTAAGATGTGGAAAAATGCATAAAGGACTGAGTGGTTTTAATAACTGAAGCTGTATCTTTAATTAAAACCTCATGCAATAGCCAAGGAATGTGTTCTGGTCTGTGCGATAGAGCCCGGCTCTATAAATTAGTCATGGGTGTGTGTGCACACACACATAACCACGAGATTGAATGAAGGAGGAAGAGTGTTTGGCAGACGACACACACACACACACACACTGAGGAGTAGGACAAGAAGAAGGAGGGCCAGCAGTTTGAGAGGTTATCATTTCATTTTTCCAGGTTAAATCAACTTAAATTTTTTTGTATTTATTCTCAGAACATTGCAGAACTTTAAAAAAAAAACATGAGTTCTTCTAACGTGAAGTCATTTTACTTGAAGTGATGAGTTGAATGAATGTTTTGTACAGAGTTTAATCAACTCATTCAACTGAGTTGAGTTCAGTTGAGTTGAGATCAGCATATTAGACCCGTTTGTCAAGTACAGCCGAATTAATATCAAGTTTACTTGACTAGAAAAGTTAGGTTATACAAAATATGTTTTGAATCAGTAAAAAATTACCTTTTCAAATTCAGTCAACTTAAAATTTTGAGGCAGCCCGGACGCAAACTTTTTTTTAAAGTTAAAACAAAGTGTTGGTTGTTTTGTTTTTTTTACAGTATATAGAAGTATAGAATTCGTTCGCTTAATTGATTCAACTCAACTTTCAAAGTTTATTGAAACTGAATGTTTTCCCAGCAAACTTTTCTCTTTTTTTGTCAGTAAATAATAAGTAGTTTGATGTTTAGGTTTATTGAGCATATTTCTCAAGTACAACTGAATTAATATTTAATTTGTTTTGAATCATTAAAAAATTACTTCAGCTTGTCTTTTCAAATTCAGTCAGCTTTTTTGATGGTGGTGTGATTGTGGTTTTAATAACTGAGGCTGTATCTTTAATTAAAACAGTAGCCAGAGAATGTGTTCTGGTCTGAGTGGTAGAGCTCGACTCTATAAATTAGTCATGGGACACATACATAAGCACTAGATTGAATGAAGGAGGAGGAGTGTTTGGCAGACAACACACAAACACACACACTCACACACACACACTGAAGAGTAAGACAAGAAGAAGGAGGGCCAGTTGTTTGAGAGGTTAGAGACTAGCGAGGCCATTTGTCTATCGGCTTGTCAGCTGGTGGGAGAAAGATCCTCTCAGATCAGCGTTTTCCTCCGAGGAAGGGCGGATTCCTCTGGGCCCATTCTTGCAAACACCGGCAACATGTCCATCATGACCATCTCTCAAAGAGAAGATGGTCCCTCCCCTCAGATGATCTAACCCAAGCTTGCGGTGTCTTCGTCAAGATATACAAGCCCAAAGAGTGCTGATTTAAGGGATCTGAGCCAGACCCTCCGTCCGTTTTACTCATAAACCGACCCTTCAGACTATTGATTCCGCGACCACCAGGGTTCTTGAGTGTGATGCATCCACACATTCTTGAGGAAATGATGGGTGAGAAGTGTGCTTACCCTTCCGCGGTTTCAATTTGCGCTTTCCTGCTGTGTCAAAGGTAGAGATGAGGTCATTCTGCCGTTCGATCAATCGCCGTGTCTCTGTTCATCTAGCTGATCAATAGCTACTTAAGAAGTTTGATCTCCTCCGTGCGTGAGATCACAGTCACTTGAATAGATTCAGAAACAAGGTTTTTCTGCCTTCACGAAAGCTCAGCCCTGGAGGCCATTGTGACACAAATGTGGTGTCTGTGATAACAAGCTTGGTCATGCTTTATGGATCCAGTGCGTTCGAAACGTTTTTCTATTTCCATCTGACAGAAATGTAGGTGTAATCTCACATTTGGTTGGCTATAGTGCATTAGCTTTTTGTGTCAAAGGGGCAGAATATTACCGATGCTATGCTGCTGCACCGAAACAAATTGCATGTTACTCTTTAGAAAACTAATGGAGGCTTTATCGATTCGAACAAGGCCAGCCACTTGCTTTGTCTCGGCTGTCAGATTGTGTCTAAAGCAATTTCATAAAGATCATTATTTTCTTTCTCGGGATGTCTTGCAGCTAAACAAGATCCTCCTTCGTTCGTTCCTGCCTTTTGTACTGCTTACGGCAGCAGCTCTTATGGTCCAATTGAAAATGAATTAGAATAGAATGACACATAATGAAAATCACTAAAAAACATTGGCACGTCACATCCCCTTAGCTTGTTGCACCCTTGAATAGATTGCTTGTGGGGTTCCAATTCCTATCCTCGATCCAACGCAGCAAGAGAAAATGGGTTTAGCTCACTGTAAAGGACAAGCCGTAACATTATGGGTCATAACAAGCGGTGCCACTCATTTATCTCCTAATGCCATTATAGCGTGCGGAAGGGAAAGGTGCTGACATGGGTGTTAGTCATGCAACAAAGCGAGATAACTCAACACGTTTGCCGCACTTATGGTGATCACCGTTGACATAATTGACGTAGCTGGCAAGCATTTGCGGCGTCAAATTGTAATCCAACAGGTTGCTTGAATAACATTATTCAAATGACTGCGTGTTTTATCTTGTTTACTCATTGGAACCCCCTCTTTGTCTTATGAAGTATTTTGAATGAAGAATTTGTGATCCATGAAATTCAAAAAGCAGAAGTGGAACCTGCCATCACTCCCGAATTGATTGATGTGTCTTGTAGTACACACACTTAGACAAACTCAAAGTAAATTATGAAAGTTTTAAGTGAGAAAAAACGAGCAAATGTTTTGAATAACGCTGCAGAATGACAGACAAGGCTGCCGAGTTGTCAGTCTTCATTTTGTTCTGTGATTATACACTGTAAAACATAATGCAGGAATTTAATGGATACTCAACTAATCTTTTATAGTTAATGTAAATGCAAATAAATAAGCTTTATTGTCAAGTTAAATTAATTTATTTTGTTTGTTTTAGTTTAATTTGAAGACCTTATATATAAACTCATAAACATGAGCTGTTCTGACTTGCGGCTTAAGGGAAACATCTGTGTGTCTTTAATAAATGCTGTTTCTTTTCCTAAAAATGAAAGTGTGTGTTTGTGTAGTGTTTATTTTCAGAGCACTGCAGACCTTATAAACACGAGTCTTTCTAACTTTGAGTCTTCTAACTTGAAATGATGAGTTGAATGAATACACTGTACAGAGTATAATCAACTAATTATATTAAGTTAAACATGATCAGCATATTAGCACACTTTCCACCAAACTCTTCTCTTGTAATGCACATGAGTATGACTGGAGACTCATTGAGTCAACTTAATATCATTAATTTAGGTTTATTGAACATGTTTTTCAAGTACAACTAAGTTAATAGTTAATTTGACCTGAAAAGTTTGTTTTGAATCAATTAAAACAATTACCTCATCTTGAAGGTTCAAATTGAGCCAACTTAAAACTTTATAAGGTCAAAACGTTCAACTTAATATTTTAAGTTTCATGTCTTCTCAAGGTCACATAACTAATTACTCAACCCAGGTTCAGTGAATTCACACTTTTAAGTTAGCAGTGGTAGCTACATTTTTTAAGTTGAAGTTAAAATGATTTACAGTGTACCTCAAAATGCATTGTTTGTGCAACTGTTGCAATTGAATGATAGCTCAGATTTGAGCTAGAATCTCTCTCTCTTACAGAACTAGGCTTCCTCCCTGTCTCTGCAACCGTTAATGGGCCTTTTTTTTACAGTTACACCGTTGCTACATATAGTTTTATGTTTATGTTTACAGCTCTGTCGATACAACAGCAGGTAGGGGAGGGAAAAAAAAAAAAAAAAACAGCCGGCGATTCTGCTTCATCATAATCATTACGGTCCATTCCACATGGGGGAGAGGAACTTCATTATTGTACCTGCAGGGACTGTTAAAACCAAACTCATGAATACAGAAAGCTTTCTCCTGTGCTGTGTTGTTTCTTTACAGTGCTGCTGCTGGGGAATTTTTAAAGCCACATTCTCGACTTAAGAGTAATACATATAGAATACACACTACTGTATGTACACAATGATTTATAAGTACGGCTGGAGTCGCTGCTATGGGTGCTAAATCGGCTGGGGTTTGCTAGCTGTCTGTCTGAGCTCTGACAGAGGTATATATACGGGGCAGGTGAGTCACTGCGTGTTCTAACGTGATGTTTCATCACCATTTTCCTATTTGGTATGCATTGATGTGCACTGACGAGATCCGGCACATCTTTTCCCTTTCATAACATTGACTTAGCCTCTTCTCCTCACACAGAGTGCGCCCAATATTCCATATTTTGAGGTTATTATCGCCAAGAAATTCTCAGTAAGGGCATGAATCAGACGTACCCTAGATAGCTTTTCACCACACAGTGTGAAACACAAAAAAGGTACAAAAAAAATCATATTTTAATAATGATATGTATTCAGCAAATGAAATATGCCAGGCTTGCACATTTGCCTTGCTGAACAGACAATAAATTATACCTCGTGCACTGCCACCTAAGCCCAAGGATAATACCACATCCAATGAGTTGAAAGGAAATGGGGCTTGTGGGATGCAGGAAACAGAATGCCCTTGCTTAAATCAAACGGCGGCGAGAGGAAACATTGACATGTAGGTCCTGTTGGCGCGATTTACCTCCCGCATGTGTTTCCCGACGTGCCTCGGAGCACATCTGTACGGTGGGGTTGGCATGTAGACGCACAGCCCCACTCCTTCTGCAGATAAACGTCATGGCCGCAAACATCTGGGCATGTCAACTTAACATGCAGAGGTGTAGTGACAAATACAAATGCAGACATATGCACACACACACACACACACACACACACACACACACACACACACACACACACTCCTGCAAATATACACCGGAGCTTGACAGACTGTATGCACTATCTCATGTTTGCGTTAGCACATTGCAAAGCAAATTCCTGCAGCTCCAAGTCTAATTTATCAAACAGACTGTGTGAGTGTGTGGCATGGTGTGTGTGTGTGTGTGTGAAGTTTCATCATCATACATTCCGAACACACACACACTTCTTCAAGATAGTGAATAAATGCTGCGAGC
>JAJHUR010084214.1:0-67709 GCA_027495735.1 Lutjanus campechanus
GCCTTTTTAAAGTAGCAAGGGTAAAATTCAATCATTACCTGCCCTGTGTCTGCATAGATGTACCAATAAAACAATAAAACATGAAATCAGACTGTATAAAAAAGGACTCAGACTGTCACAGCTGCATCATAAGTGTCAATGTTTTTCAAACTTGCAAGTAAAAAAAACCTGTGAAGGAAGAAAAGTGAAAACAGATGGGAGCTGGGAAAATTACCACAGGGCAACGAGAGACACACTCAGAGCAGCAGTGTAACATGGAGGGAAACAGGCGCAAATTGTGTGAAATGTCAGAACTACTAATAACTATTAAAAGTCAAAAACTATTGCAACGTTCCAAATCGCATACTTTTTCTTTTTACTTCTAGTACATACTGCAGATACCCTTACAAACTGTGTCCTGTTGCATGTAGTATCCATACAATTGAAGAAGAAGAAGAAGAAGAAGAAGAAGAAGAAGAAGAAGGAGAAGAAGAAGACGAAGAAGAAGAAGAAGACGGAGATGACAAAGAAGAACACGACAAATAAGACGACGATGAAGAAGACGACAAGAAGACGCCGACAATGACAAAGAAGACGACAACTGCGAAGAAGACAACGATGATGATGAAGAAGGAAACGACAATCACAATGATGAAGACGAAGGCAACGAAGACAAAGAAGACTATGAAGAAGACAGCAATAGTGACAATGACAAAGAAAATGATGATAATGAAGAAGACGATGTCAACGACAAAGAAGATGACGACAAAGACAAAGAAGACAATGATGAAGAAGACGTAGAAGAGGACAAAGAAGGTGATGAAGAAGACAAAGAAGAGGACACTAAGCTACTAAATCTTTTTCTGGAATACTAAATAGTGCAGTAGTGTAGGTATTGGAACAAACCATTAGACAGGGAGGCTTTAGTGTTTTTGATATCTTTAAAAATATATATATTGTAACTAACAATTATTTTCATGGTAGGTTATTTTCTTGATTAATTTATTAATAGTTGTTTGCCTATAAAATGGCAGAAAATGGTAAAAAATAAAAAATAAAAATATTGATCAGTGTTTCCCAAAGCCCAAGATGACATCCTCAAATGTCTTGTTTGGCCACAACCCAAAGACTTTCAGTTTACTGTCATAGAGGAGTAAAGAAATAAAAAAATATTAACATATAAGAAGCTTTTTTCAAATTGATTCACTCAAACCGATAAATCAATTATCAAAATAGTCTGCAAGTCTTACTTTAACAACCGATAAAGAATCGATTAATTATTGCAGCTCTATACTGTAATATCAATGTTTAACCACCTCCATAATCAACAAAACAAAAACACAAGCTTTCCTTCATCAACCAGAGAATCTGCTGCAGCAGCTTGTTCTCCAACAGGTAGAGGACTCTGCTAATACACAATACTCTGCTCCTCAGCCACTTCATGATCTCATGGGTAAGGCGGCACTGCTCATAGCTGAGCAGATGGAACCAGAGAATATTTGGCATTTTTGCTAACTGACTAACTTGATTAATCAGTCGTTTCAGTTCTAATGAGATTTAAGGTGATTTATGAAGAAACATTTTCCATGCACTCTGTAAATAATCACTTTGTGTTCTTGTTTTGACTTGAATTAGTCAAGCAGACCTGTTCTCATGTCTGTGGTGTTATTAATTTAATTTCTAACTGAATTCAACAGCTAGAACAATACGTCTCTAAACTCCTAATAATTCACTCTGCTTTTCCACTTTTGTCCCTCAGACATCCTCACCTTGGCACTCACCTGTGGCATCTTAATGCTGCACTTCAGTCCTCTAATTGTCTTCATCACGTCCAGAAGGAGAAATAACATCTGGATAATCTTTGACACCAAACCCGTGGCCACGTCAAACCAGGCGAGAGGTTATTGGCTGAACCTGAAACAAAGAGCATGACGCAACTTTAGTCCTTTCAGGGTCGGTTTTAAAAATAACATTTGTCCAACCTCTGTATAATTGTCTTCTGTGAGTGAGCTGCGCTAATGAACGAGTGTGACGCTGCATCCAGAACAGCCAAAAGGGAAACTGTGATGTCACTGTGCTGCTGACACGTTACAACGGTCCCCACGTTAGCAACAGACATGTGTGTGATGTGTTTCTCTTCTCTGGCAGTGCTGCTCGACCATGTGATGTTCAGCACAGATGACAGTTTAAAGACTTAAACTGCACAGATTTTTCTGAAGATCAATTATTATTTGTCTATAAAAGGGAGGGGAGGCAACGTCACAGTTACACAAGTGACACAACCACACACTTATTCAGCTGCCGCAGTTGTAACTTTAATTTTGTTTTGTTTCATTTAGCAAAACACTCAAAATACACAAATGCAAGCAGATAAAGAACTGGACACATATGTTTGGTTTCATATAATAAATGTGTTATTTCTCGTTCATATCATGAGGCGGCTCTCTGTACTTTGTTAACGGCTTTCTTTATTGAACTTTGTAGCACCGAACAACAGGTCCCTGTCCCGCTCTCCAAGCGTAGCCCAACTGCGCATGCCCCCTGCCCTGCGCCTCACTTGAACAACCCGTCACGTGACACACAGACAGATCTGTAATACATCACAATAAACTCATGGTTTTATTAGTAATTTGTGACAAAACAGTTATCTAATTGAAGTGCAAACATTTAGTTAAATTTCTTTGCCAGTTTTTTATGTTAGTGCTTCACTTTGTTTCTGTTACCTTGACCTTTTTTACGGACTCAGGATTATTATCAGACGTATTTTGTCAAATTTTTGGCTTTCTGTAAAAGAAAAAAAAAAAAAAAAAAAAATTCAAGCAACCATCTGTGACTCTCTGATATACCAGCTCGTTCCCTAACAACCTAACCCTATCCCTTGTTTCCTTCCCTCCCACCCACTCCACCCCCACCCTCTAACCTGACATGATGAACCAAGGCGGTGGAGCTGCAATGATTAGTCGATTAATTAATCAGTTGATCGAGAAAAAATTAACTGCCAACCATTTTGATGATCAAACAATCAGTTCAGTCATTTTCAAGCAAAAAGGTCAAACATCTGCTGGCTGCAGCTTCTTTAATGTTAAGACTTGTTGCTTTTCTTTGTTACTTATCAAAGTTAATGAAGAGTCTTTAAGTTTTAGAAGAAGAAGAAGAAGAAGAAGAAGAAGAAAATTTGAAGATGTTTGGGTTCTGTGCCTGGTTGCATAAAACAACTTAAGTTTCAGCTAAAGTTTCCCTAATATGTTTTCATGTAAGGATGCCCTAAGAAAAAATAAGCTGGATAAAATCACCATAAGATTTTCCATAGGATTTTGTAAGGGAAAACCCTTTCATCTCTACTTATTTGCCCATAGCCACTGAAGTATTCCTTACTGACAATTTTCCACAGAAAACTTTAAGGGGCCCACAACAATCCCTTAAAAGAGATATAAGTTGTGGAATACAATGGCTGAATTTATGCTGATTGAAGAAGAGGAGAAGATATCTACATATATTTTTCAGGACAATTGGAGAGACGCTATGCAAGCAGCTTGTTAGAGAGGATAATTTTTGTGTTAACACCAGTAACTTTGTAGCTAGCCTAACGTTTGTTGACTTCTGTTGATGTTTTCTTCTTTCTTGCTGTCACAATATTTGAATATTTTCATATTTCTTCATTAGTTACTTGATCTACAGTTTATTTCATAGCAGATTGTTTGCATTGGTTTTGTCAGTTACTTCTTGACACATCTTCTGTGTGTGTGTGTTTGTTATGGCTGGTTAAATTTACTCTGGATTATGTGGTGTTTTTTTCCCATATTCTTCGAGTAGAACAACATTGTCCTCTTTATTCATTTATTTTTTTTGTGTTCTCTTTGTTCCATTTTGGAGAAACTAACTAACATGGACAATAATGCTGTAAAGTAAAGAAGGTTGATGTGAGTGAAGTGTAACCATGGTAACTGAAGTGCACATACGCTGTGTCATGACAGAAACTGCCATGGAAGCCTTTTAGCCTCGGCAAAGAGACAACCTGAGAGGCTTTATGCAACCTTCTCAGCTTAAGGAAATACTTTGCTTGAGGAATAGGGTTAAGTTTGAAACTTAAAGTGATTTATGCAATCAGAAGGGGGCAAACTGTGACAAATAACTTTTAAAAATTTTGATATTTTATAGACCAAACGTTTGATTGAAAAATTCTGAAAATAATCGGGGCAGACAGACAAGGCAGCCCTACAAGGCAGTGTACATAGATAAGAAATAAGCAAAACTACAAGTTCAACCTATCTTCTTTACCAGAAATCCCATCTCACCATTATAGACATGAACCAGCAGCATTCAAATGAAAAAGAATTAGATACTTTTGCTAATTGCTCCATCATCCATGATGATATCCCCAGAAATAGTATGCCTAAAGTAAATGTATATATGAAGTCACCACAGAGTGTATATATAGTATGTACTGTATATGTGTAATATTCTAAACTAATATTCTAAGTAAGCAAGCAAGTAACTACATGAACAAAGAAAGCTGAGAAAGACAGTTAACCACGGATATTTATAATAAAACACCAATTTTATTTTGCAGCTTTGACCAGCAAATATTAACTTGTTGTATTCTGCTGTTTGAAGCTCTAGCTGTGCAAAATCACGACAAAGAGAAGAGAATTCCAACTATACAGACTGAACGTGAGAACTAGAAAAAAAGTCAATTAATCAGTACTGTACCTCTAAATGCAAATCCGTCATTCGCGTCTGATCATCTGGTAACAGTCTGGTAGCTTTGGGTCATTACCAAACAGGAACCAGCTATAGAAGAGGAAGCAGAGAGCTGAGTCATCCAATAAGAAAACCAAAGAAATATGAGACAAAAACAGACCCACAAGCACCTATAGGCAAGAAATACAGAACAAAAACCAGACAAACACAAAGGGACTGAAACAGCTGAAGGTTCCCTACAGGATGCAGGATGATTCATCAGTGAGATCTCCTCTGCATATTGAAAAATATCGAAGTAGGTAAACAGTGGGCCAAAGTAATCAATACTTTTAACAAATGGCCCTCGTACTGTTGATTCTACGCCCGTCTTCATTCATCCAGCTGAAGGAGATAATAGACCAGGCTCTGTACACATAATCACAGACACTTATGTGTGCAAAGGGAAATTTTGCCATTTTTAATGTGGATGTTTGGTCAGTGTTGATGGTAAATTAGGTCAAAGACCTGCTGGCAATGCCTACATGTACCAGGATGCATTGTGCACAAGCCTCTGATGCACACGCCCATATTGCCATGAATCACCACCCTAGCCTATAGCTATTACTTTGTTGGTCAAGACATAGCATTGAGTGACAAAAATACTCATCTAGTATGCTCTCTGGCTACCCAGAGGTAGAAACTAGAAATCCAAGCTGAAACAGTCTGTAGTTCTTCTTTAACAACAACTACATCACTGTGACATCACTGGATGCAGGAAGAAGAACAGATTTGGCAGCAGGAGAATTCAACTTTCTCAGTTAACATAGCAGACACTGAGAATTCTCTGCTACAATAGACCACATTTACCAACAATACTGACTGGAAATCTACATGACAAGTACCAAGTTTTCCCTTTAAGGAGACATTGTGCTGACTTGCTTTAATTCCCTGAAGACTCGGCCATAACGCAACATGTTTAATGTGTAACATAACCCTAAACTTAAAGATGGAATATGCAGGATTGTCAGTTTCTGTTTGTAAACACACAAGAAAGATAGTTTTAAATGTTGAATTTTATTCCAAGGTCATCAAATACCAACACCGATGCCCAGAAATGTCTCAAACACAGAAAAAATAATGAGAATGGGTGAGAACAGGCGCACGGCAGTCATTCAGCTATTCACAGCAATAAAGAGCGACAAATTCTCTGTAAATTAGAGGTTGTGGTGGAGGAATGGGTCAAGCGCAGGAAGAGCAGTTGTCAACAATAGCTCCTGCTTGTCGTGCCATGCTACACTATACACACCTGGGGGTAAATAGCCTCATTGGCCGTTCCATCCTGGGTGCAAATAGCATCTGCCAAAAAGAAAATACAGGCAGGGGGCAGGGTCTCTGCAGATAAAGACACTGCACCCTTTACAATTTAATTAAGCAGATGGTTTTATCCAAAGCGACACACATCTGAGAGCTGATACAACAAAAGCAAGGATCTAGTCATGAGTGAACAACATGATTAAGTTCCATAGAGCAAAATTTAAGTCTGATAGGATGTAAATGCCTACAGGTAGTGCAAGCGGCAATGAATAGAGTGCAGAGGATGCATTGAATAACTTTCTTTCTTTCTATTTTTGCAGTCTATCAAGTGCAGGTGTTCATGAAAGAGCTGAGACTGAGAGGGACCCAAAAACAATTCGGTAACTCATTCAAAAACTCTTTCTATCTCTTTTTTATTTTAGAAAATCCTGCCTTTATCTAGCTAACCCTAACAGAGTCTTAACCCTAAAATGTGGTGATTTCTGTCTTAGGGACTTTCATTATTTCCCCAACAGGAAGATGAGATCAGACAGATTGGTGTCCCCACAACATGAGGATGCCTAATTCACATTTTCACATCAGGAGAGATTTTTTAGATCACCTTGTGACCACAAATCAAGTCCTGCTGCTGACAGAAAAATTGTTCTGGAAGATTTTCTCTGTCAAAGGAGCTCATTTACCTCCATCACAAACCCCTCACGTCTCGTCACGCACACACACACACACACACACACACACACACACACACACACACACACACACACACACAAAACCCAGGAAAATAATTAAACAATATAAATGGTGGACAAATGTGTTCGTAATTTGTCCGAGTGTGTGTGTGTGTGTGTGTGTGTGTGTGTGTGTGTGTGTGTGTGTGTGTGTGTTTGTGTGCGTATAGCATCACAGATCCAGGTGTGTGTGCGCCACATGTGAAGACACACACTGCAGGTACTACAGATCTATTCTGGGGGGCTCAAAGTGAATCTCCTCTCTATAAATAGGACGATGGGAGCTGGATGCGGGGGCGCGCCTCGCGGTCCTGGTGTGTGTCGGTCACCTGAAAAACAGACCTGAGATCTATTTTTAGATACAGCAGCGCCTTCCGTACCTCACGTGAGACTATTGGCGACACGCAGGTCTGCGGGTTGCGCAATACTGGCCGCGCGTCAAATGGTTCTTATTCATGAAAGTCATTCATTAAAAACATGTATTCACATCTTTTCATTAAAGCTCTGAAGATCGACCTTGTGAATTTGAGCAGAGAAGAAAGAGCTTGACGCACACATGCACACGTCATTAAGCAGTTAAATTCTTATAAGAGAGTAATTCTGGAAATATCATAATGTTTGATGGTCTGAACTGGCGTGTTACTGGTCAAACTGGCTAATTTTATGGGTTGTTGATCACTGATTATTAGGCCTTTTAAAATATGTCTTTTTACTGTTCTTAATTATTTAAAATGTATTTAAATTTATTTTAAGTATACTGAATGTAACCAGGCACCGTCGAAAATGAGACCTCGGTCTCTGTGGATTTCCCTGGCTAAATAAAGGTTAAATAAATAAATAAATATCTGTTATTGTATATGCGATCAAAACCAAAACTTCCACTCAGAACTGGTCTATTTCTGCCTGTTAATTATTACATCAGAATCAGAAGACGAAAATATTGTGCATTAAGTAATTGGGAATATGTTTTTGGCATAGTTCATGCAGTAACCTACACATAAAAATAAAAATACATGTATCAAACGGGTTTCATTGTAATGTCTACAGCATATATTAAGAAAAATGTGCACAAAATGCCAAATATCGCCTCTTAACAACAAGAAAATATTACAGTCGAGACACGCTACATTCGCAGCATCCATGTCTAAAAGGCTAAAAAAAATTGGAAGCAATCGTTAAATTCTGCGTATATTTCCGAATTCGTTACTGTTTTCAGCTGCTCAGGAGGGATGTCCATTCATAAAAGAGGCGACGGAGCGATGTGGAGCAGCCTCAGCAACATCCATGTCCGCCTCCTGAAGCAGCAGCTCTGCGGTGCAGCTGAGCAGCATCACTCTCACATGTTTGACAGTCAAATATGGTCAAAATGCATTTATGGCACCTAACAAGCACAACCTGCCGTGTTTACTGACAGCCACTGACGGGTAGCCTCACCTACCTGCAGGTGCCAGACATATAAACACACAGACCTCGTTCGTATGCAGCCCACCCTTCCCCTGCACCCCCTCTTCCACCACCTCCTCCTCCTCCAATACACCGGAGTCCGGTGACTCCGTTTACGTTTTACGCTTGCTCCGCCCCTTACTCGGTTTTGTCCAAATCGGGCTTTTTGCGTCGCCGGAGCTCCCGATTTCAGGCCGACGTCATCACCGAAGAGAGGGGAAGAGCTGACGTCGAGCGAGAGTCACCGAGAGGAGAGGGCACGCGAGAGGGAGGGGGGGAGGAGAGTTTCACCAATGCTAACACTGATATGAGACATATCCATCCCCCTCGGCCCCCACCTTCTTCTCCTCCACACCCCCCCTCCCTCCCTTTTACGTCGGTGTTGGTGCGTTGGGAGCCCCCCTACTCCGGCGGAGTCCCAGGCTATATAAGTGACCTGCGAGCAGAGTCCCTCAACCAGATTTACGGGTTCCGGACTTCTGTGCGAGAGAGACGGCTTCCACAGCCTGCACTCCGAGAGGGGGGACAGACATCCAGCAGCCGGGGCCAGCCATCCGAGCTGGACGCTGTGGCGGAGCTAAACGGAAACAGGGACAGGACAGGAGGAGGTTTTTAAACCTTTCTCTGGAGAAAAAACAACACAAAAATAGCTGAGATGACAGTCCAATAACACACCTCAGAGCTTTTTCTCCACTTTGACAACCTGTCTCTGAACACACCTCGGAGACAGAGACCCCGACTTCAGCGTTAAACAACACTCCGCTTCACACAACTCACATCTGGAGGAATTTTCGAGATTTCACCGCTACAAACGGCCACAACAATGTATCGTTCAACCAAAGGGGCATCCAAGGCACGAAGGGACCAGATCAACGCCGAGATCCGGAACCTGAAGGACTTGTTGCCCATCTCTGATGCAGATAAAGCGCGGCTGTCATACCTGCACATCATGTCACTGGCCTGCATGTACACCAGGAAATCCGTCTTCTTCACTCAAGGTAAGAGTGACGAAAAAACGACCTGTTGATGAAGCTCATAGACGCACAGCAGTAGAATCAACAAGTGTTTTAGAGGCACTTGATATAAATGTAATTTTTAGATACATTGTAGCTCTGTGGATTGTTTATTGATCAGAAATAATCGATGTAGAAGCTGATCAACCCGTTAAAGTAGGAGTTTGTCGCTGTTCACAGTGCTGAAATGCTTCAACTCCATTAATAAGAGAAGGAGCGCTGTCCATGGTGCTGAAATGTTTTAGCGATGACGGCCGCAGTGTGTTTCAGCACCACGGACAGCGCTGCGGCCGTTATTAATGGAAATGAAGCATTTCAATACCATGGACAGCGCTCCTTCTCTTATTGATGGAGTTAAAGCATTTCAGCATCATGGACAGCAAGAAAAACTGCTACTTAAACGGGTTGATCAGCCGTTTCTCCCACTGCGGAGATCAGATACTATCAGGTGCAGGTTAATTAACAATTTTGACACCTTTCTGCTTGATTTCTTTCTCCTCTAGGAGCGGGAAGTGCTGCTAGTCTCGAGGAGAGCGCAGGCTTTCTGTCTTTCCACGAGCTGTCGGAGTTGATGCAGGCGCTGCCGGGGTTTTTGATGCTGCTGACCGGGGAAGGGAAGCTCCTGTACCTGTCAGACAGCGTCTCCGAGCACCTCGGACACTCCATGGTGAGCCCTGCGAACACAGAAACATAGTAAAGGTGTATTCAGTCTCTATACTTCGGAGCCTCATGAATGATAATGTTTCTGTTTGTGGTGGGTTTTTTTTGTACAGGTGGATCTTGTGGCACAGGGGGACAGCGTGTATGATATCATCGACGCCTCAGACCACTTTATTATGAGGACCAACCTGTCGACCTCTACGTCACTGGAGACAGGTAAGACATTAATTTTTTTTACAAAATAATATCAGAAAATATGTAAACAGGGTTATCTTATAATATAAAATTGAATAGTAAAATATAGAAAAAATAAAACATATTCTCCTAACCCTCCCCTCATCTGTATCTCCTCCCCCTCAGACCGTCTCTTTCGCTGCCGTTTCAACACCTCTAAGTCCGTGCGGAGGCAGAGTGCTGGGAACAAGCTGGTTCTGATCCGAGCTCGCTGCCTCTCTCCCCCCTCCACCTCTCCCGCCACCGGCTCCTACTGGACCTCCAACCCCGTCTGGGTGTGTTTCTGCTCACCTCTGGAGCCCCACCCGACCCGCTCCGGCCCCGGGGCAGAGAGGGAGTCCACCTCCGCCCCTCCCCTGGCTGACACCAACTTGTTCCTGGCCTGCTTCCACTCGCAACATGGCCGAGACATGAGGCTGCAGGCCGCACAGGACAGGTGAGCTCAAACCCTCCACCTCCACCTGTTGCTTTAGTATTATTAAGTGATTTAGGGCTGAAATTCATGATTATTCTCATTGTAGATTATTTTTTCTATAAAATGTCAGAAAATGGTGAAAAATCAATCAGTGTTTCCAAAATGCCCAAGTTAATGTCTGCAAAATATTCACATCTAAGAAGTTGAAATCTGAGAATTTTAAGTTTTTTCCTTAAAAAAACCCCAAAACAATGAATCAATTATCAAAATAGTTAACAACTAATCGATTAAATGTTGCCGCTTTAGTGTGACATAACTTAAAGGGGTAAAGCATTATCCTCCTAACATATCATCACCACCCACTCTCCCCCTGCAGTGTGAGCGCCTATCTTGGCTTTGATGTGACAGCTTTACGCTCTCGCTCCTGGTACAGCCTCCTCCACCCACAGGATCTGTCACATGCCTCCGCTCAGCACCGCAGCCTATGTAAGTATACTCTTCTTCACACTCATACAACCATCCATGCCCACACACAGTTACACACACACACACGCACACGCACACACATTGTGCCCACACTGGCACATCCACGCAGTGAAAAAAGAACACTATGTTGATGATGATTAATAGGATTACAAACTGATGCCAACTTGTGACTGTTGTTCAACAGTGAGAGAAGGAGGAGAGGGCAGAGCTGAGATGGTGGTGCGTGTTCAAGCTCAGGACCAGTCGTGGGTTTGGCTCTACATGGTGCTTCAGCTGCAGCCCGGAGAGATCCCCATCAGCAGCAACAATTACATTATCAGGTATTTACTGACCTTTTTAAAATAAAAATAAAAAGAATCTAATAATAATGGAAGACAATGGAAGAAAGAGGGAAAAACAAATTTACACAGTCATAATTAAATGAAGCACAGGGCTGCTTCAAAAAAGTAAATATACAAGTTATACAGATAGTAAAAAACATGCGTGGGTCCAAAGTCCAATTTCCACACTCACAAGAATAACTTTTGCGCTCACCACTCCAGACAAAACAACCATTTTTTTCATCTTTATTGGCCAAAAATAGGGAGCTTGTTGCTCCATGAATAGTTCGGCATGGATCTGGTTCTCAGTGTTTCCCCAAAGCCTTAAAAAAAAAACAAAGATTTACAGCAGCAATAATTAACTAATTAGTTGTCAACTATGACATTTTGAATTTAATAACCAACTATTTTGATATTTTGAGTATTTTTAAAGAACCAAAAACAAAATTTTCTGATTCAATGTTAATATTTTACTGCATTTTAAGACTGAGGAACACTGAGCAGAAACACCATCCTAACTCCTTGTTTCTCCTCTGTTTCTTTTCTCTCTCTCAGTGAGTCTGAGGCCTGGTCAGTGCGTCAGCAGCTCAGTTCAGAGCAGACTCAGCTCACCCTGGTTCTGAGTGCTGGTACCTCTCAGCAGGAGAGTCTGAGCCTCCAGTCTCCAGAGACCCTGTCCAGCCCAGACCAGGTGTTCACCCCGGGCAGCAGCGGCCTGTCCGCCCAGTCCTTTGACTTCAGCACTGCCGGCTGCAGCGTGGGCTCCTCTGACGAACCGGGGAGCTCTACTGCTGAGGCCATGCAGCTGGAGGGAGACCCCCGCTCCAGTATCTCCTCTCTGGAGGAGGAGAGCTTCTTTCAGCAGCATCCCACTGAGAGCCCCTCTGCTGCCTCCTCCCCCACTCCAGTCACTGTTGAGACAGTAGCAGATTTAGACTTTTTAACCCAGAACATTCTCCTGCCGCCCTCCTTCCAGCTTGACCCTCCTCTGCCGGCTCTCCCCCTGCCCCTCCCCCCAGTCCCCACCTCACAGGCTCAGCAGACCAAAGAGTTTGTGTGCACGCCACCCTACACTCCTCAGATCGGTGGGCCTAGCTTCCCATTCGGTGAACCCCTCTTCAGCTTCGACCCCACCGGCACCACCACTCCTCCGCCCTCTGCTACAACAGCCACTGCCACCACCTCTCTAGCCCCTGCAGCCTCTTCCTCAGGCCCACCAACCACCGCTTCCAGCCCCGCTCCTCCCACCACCCTATCTACCAAGCTCCCCCTTGCCTTACCCACTCCCTCTACTGACTTCCTCTTCTCCATCGACTCCTGCAGCGGCTCACTGTATGAGAAACTGCCCCCTACGCCCGACAGCCCCGGAGACGGCGACTGCACAGTCATGACCCTGCCTGAGGTCCGGGGTCCACTGTATGTAGACGTCCCACTGGGGCCCCTCCAATGTCCCCCCGAGGGCCTCCTCACTCCTGAAGCGTCACCTGGTAAACAGCCATGCCTCTCCTTCTTCTCCCTGGAGAGGGAGCGGGAGAAGGAGCGGGCAGAGATCTCCCTGCTAGCTCAGCACATCAGCTCCCTGGCTGAGGGATTCTACCTGGATCCCCTCCTGTCCAAGCTCTCTCCCCCCTCCATGTCGCCCTCCTCCTCTCCTCCCTCCCCCTTCCTGTCTCCCACAGACACTGCTGACATAGATTCAGTCCACATGCTGAGGGAGTTTTATCCCATCAAAACGTGGAGAGGTCTGGACATTCCCATCTTCCTTGACGATGATGAATCTCTGTTTGAAGAGAGCATCCTAGAAACCCTCCTCCAAGACGACTTCGCTCCTCCTCTTCCTCAGTCCACTGGCCTCTCCTCCCCCTCCCCTTCCACCTCCCCCGTGCCAAACCCCTCCAGTCCAATCACTCTTCAGACCCCAGTGTGCTGGCGCCAACCCTCCCAGTTTGAGGGAGTGGGCCACTTCTGTAGCGTCCAATCGGCGCAATGTAACTCCGCGGCTGGGTGCGGGGTGACCGTGGCTGCTGAGGCCGGGGCAAAGGCGGAAGGGGAGGGGCTAGCGGAGGAAGCAATGGAGATCGAGGTGGTGTCATCTCCTGTGTCCTCTTGCTCCTCCATACCGGCTTCCCCTCCCCTCATCCTCACCGCCTCCCCCAGCCCCACCACCTCCTCGCCCATCGTCTCGCCCACGCCCGCTGTGTCTTGCACTCAGTCCCTCCTGGAGGAACTGGCCGTCCTGGAACCCATGTTTGGGGCAGGTGCCTCGATCGCCCCTGGCTTAGGGCAACAACCTGAGTTGTATCAACTCCAATGTCATCCATCGCCACAGTGCTTCCACAAAGGTAACAATCTGTCTCTTTCGTTACTTATTTTACTTTATTCTCTTTTTAGATGAAAAGAAAAGACTCCTGTAAATACACCACTAACTTCCTCTTTCTCTTGTCTCTTTTTTTGTCTTTCAGATGGGAGTGGAAGTGTTCCTCCGTTCTAAAATAAGTCTGTGACTTACTTCATTAAGTATGGCATATTGTCATATTTTGTGGAGCCCCTTTTACTGAAAAGTAAAAAATAATTAAGTGTATAAATATACATAATGTATATACAACTTTAAGGACTTTAACTCCTACATGTCTCCTCAGAACAAAGATTGGCTTTATATTTTTGTTCAGTCATTAATCTGTATACTACTACAAAAACTGGTGCAGCATTTACACAATGGTGCAAACCGCATGGACCCATAACTGACTGGGTTTTGAGTCCATGTGGTGTCTCTCGGCTTCTCTGTAACATGAGCTTCAGATATGATCAGACAGAGAAAACCTCTCTGAACTTGTAAGCGCTGTTTAACTTCCAGACGCGCATTTGTATTCACTCGTAGTGAAAAATCTGTTGTGAACAAAAAAAGAAAACATTTCTTGCTACTTCAATAGGGAGATGAATTATAGCACTTTTGCCTGACATGCAGCAACGCAAACCCAAACCTCAAACGTATTGGAAGTCAAATGTTTACAAATTTTTTACTTATATAGGATGACCACTATCTGTACATCAGATCAAGACAGATTTCTTCTTCAGAGCGAGCACAGCTCTGATTCGACAGCACTCTTCCTCACAGCCTTAAAGGCAATATCATGAGTAGTGATCAACTTTAAACCTGAGATACTTTGAGCTTTGAGTTTGCGGCTTCAAACCTTTAACATTTCATATTTATCTCTCCATCTAAAATCTTGTGTATCAATGTGATGTGCAAACAAAAAAAAGAACACATGTGAAGAGATCCTGGCATGTGAACGAAGATCTCAAGAATGTCAAAGGTGTCCATTGTTTTCACAAGACGAAACACCAAAACGAGAAGTTGTCTGGAAGTTTGTCGGAGCTCTGATCATGCCACAAATCCACTGCTATGTCGTACTGTACATTAGACTCTGAATGTGGGCTCTTCAGGTCCCCTTGGCTGGATATTGTTGCAGCATCAATATTTGCAATGCTGGCAGCTTATAGCGGCTCCTGCGTGCCTGAAATGGCCCTGACCTGCTGAACTCTGAACTCTTTATCACGTCCATTCAACATGGACTTTTACATCGTTGCTCCACTGGAGCGCGGTGTAGTGAGGCACAATTGACTATGTGAATGAGCGATTCTTCTTTTTTGAGAGGGGTTAGAAATACAAAAGTTTTGTTTTAAAAAATGAAAATAGGGATGGGGTGCTATTTCTATTCAGTTACCAAGCGACACGGGTTGAGAATGGTACTATTCCCATGGTGTCGACATGCTCACGTAGAGTTGTCTACGGTCAAGTAAAGGATTGATTCCTACGTTCTAGCTATTAAAGGCTAAGTTAATATACATGTGTAAAATTACTATATTGTATGTGTGACATTTGAAAAAGATGTTAATGCATATGCATTATGTCTGTGGATATAGGCATATGTTCTTTTCAGAAAGGTTGTACACATTTGTACATTTGTATGAAACTGTTCTTGGTCTGTATATATATATAAGAAAGAGATTTTTATTGCATAAGATGGAATATATTCTGAACATCTTACTTACTTACTGCAGAATGGACATTGTGGACCAGTGTTCTATTGTGTTGCTTATAAGTGTATTTGGTTGTCATACAAATGCATTTATATTAAAGTGCACTTAATGCGGCTGATGCATTTGTGTCGTCATAGTCAAGCCCCTTGTGCCTCCCTCAGCCTCATCATCATCATCATCCCACCATCCCTGCCTCTCTTCCTCTCCCTCCCATACACTCTCCTCCATTTCTTCCCCTGGAGCGAGTTTCGCTCAGCAACAGCACTGACGCACACACATGACGAGACAGAATGAGACACTATCTGACTCAGACTGACGCACACTCTTGGCATCGAGGTTTTTGCGTGCGCATGTGCACACACAGTCGGCCTCCCACTTATGATGATGCACGCACACACATACATAATAGTAGGCATATGACCCACCCGCCACCCCTCTTTTACAAATCACAGTAGCCCACATTTGCTCGGCGTACCTGCGACTCTATCAGCACTCGCCGTGGTGTAAGACTCCATATATAGGCATTCCTGCTCAAGAGCTCTGACTGAAACAGCCCAGCGTCTATTCTCAGCCTCCATTCAGAAGGATCGGAGCGGGGAGGGCTGGAGAGAGGGGGGAGACAAAGGAAGAGTGAGGGGAGGCTAAAATTAGAGGTACAGTAAAGAGGGATGTGGGACAAACTGACGCTCTGTCGCCACAGGATGGAAGGGTGAACATAATCAAAATACATGGATGATCAATTTTCTGTAAACCATGACTGATAAAGATAGAAAATGGGTTTTATGGTTTGAGGCCGAATATCCTCTCCTCTAGCTCTCATAGCCTGTGCCACATAATAGATAATACAGAATCTATTATATGTAATGAGGCAGAGCCAGAAACATTATACTGGTTTTCTGCAGGCGAACATTTTGTTCCATCATTGGCTGCTGCTGCTGCAGTGTCTGTGATGAAGTGAAGAGGAGCAGAGGAGGAAGAGCTGCTGCACGGTTAACTGCTGCTATCTTCTGGCCAAGACAAGAATTGCACTAGAGAGGAACATATGTTTTTTCAGAAGCCATGTTAGGAAAAGGTTATCAAGAGGGCAGGAGTAAGGACACATTTCCCTGGACCAAATAAGAAGCAAATGATGCTTTTTTTTTAAAGCTTACATAAGGGTCGAGGTGTCCATGTAGTACTGGGTGAGATCAGTACTAGAATATTAAAGGTCCAGCATGTAAGATTTACAGGGATTTATTGGCAGAAAATGGAAGAAATATTCATAAGTATGTTTTCATTAGTGTATAAGCACCTGAAAAGAAGAATAATTGTGTTTTTGTTACCTTAGAATGAGGTGTTATATCTTTCGCCACAGTTCCTCTTCCACAGAGGTCGCCATGCTGCACCACCATGTTCCTACAGTAGCCCAGAACAGACAAACCAAACACTGGATAGATAGATATGGTCTTGTGCGAGTCTGACATATGAGTAGATTTTCACTCCTGTCCCATCACAACTCCCACACAAATACTTCTGGCCTGTCCAGTCCCAGAGGAATGATTCCTATCCCATCTCGTTCCAATCAATCCACAGTCCACACATGACATTTAACATGTTTTCATATATATAAAAAAACACCACCATCAGTTCTCCTACATGCTTGGAAGAGAAGGGTGAGACTAAGTGTTGGTAATCTACAAGCTCACTGCTAGGTGCCAATAAATCCAACACACTGGTCCTTTAAAGGTGCTGCAAGCAGCATTCATTGCTACTAGAGGTTGCTGTGGACCACAACAAATTGCACCAAAACAAATGCGTGCTTTGCTTACCCAATAAAGTTGAGGAAATAAAGCAGAATCTCAACACACACTGCTCAAAAACTCAGATCAAACTGTCAAACTGGATTAAGATTCGGTTACTACATTGCCTATTTCTAGCCTAAAATGTTTTCAGAAACATATTTTAGTGCACTGTTTGGCTGTAATATGAGAAAAACTGTGACCAGGCAGCCGCCATATTGTGCCCTGTTTTCAAACAGAAGCTCCTGATACTCAGATCACACTGTTAGATTAGGCAGTGTTGATCAAATACAGTATGGATCAAAATTAAGGCTGAGTATCAGTACTTGATACTTTTTAAGTATTGACCGAAATAACCCAGTACTAAATGGTACTGGTATGGTTTTGCTTGCAGCAAAGCATTCTTTGATTTAATGAGACATGTTATTGGCTGTGACACTACAGCAGCAGCTATAGTCCGTACAGTCTGTGGCGTGGTGACATCGACTGCGGTGTACACTATTTGACAGTTGGCAGTTCAGCGTGCTGAGCTTCTGTCAAAGTGTCAGAAACTCTGGCTACACATTTGTGGCATCTGATAAAATTGAATGCATATAATGAAACCAAGCCCTAATCAAGACTCTCTTACTGCATTGTGTATATCTCACCTAAAATGTTTTCAGAGACATCTTCTTACCAGGATGCCATGAAAACAGACTCAGGAGGACAGAGAGGGACTCAAACACACTAACATTAAAGGCTGGACTGGATATTAAAGAGAAGTTTGGATTACAACACACACAGAGTGAGTGTTTCTTCATTCTCCACTATATCTTTACAGAGCTAACAATTGTTTGCTGATATCTTGTGAGGCTGAATGTTGTGTAGTGCATTTTTTAAGTCTGATTTAAAACAATACTCACATGCTCATGTACACTGTTAGTTACTGGTTGCTGAAATTCCTTCTCCTGTCCATGGCGGCTTTGAATATGTTCATTCTCTCTCTGTATTTCTGTACACAGTGTTTGTTTGCTGAGCTGTGGTGGAAGAAAAGTCACACAAAGGTGAAAATTTGCACTAAACAAATATCTGCATTCATATCACAAATTTAGCTGCTTATTCACTCATTCACACACTGACGGTAGCAAGTTACTGTGACCATTGGCAGCAGATTGAGGTTCCCAAGGACACTTCTCAACAGGACAGGAGGAGCTGGGGATCGACGCACCAACCTTGTGATTAATGGACAACCTCCTCTACCTCCTGAGCCACAGCCGGTCCAGACTGTTCTGTTGGAAGATACCCAGATTCTGCTAAACTTCAGAGGTTTACACAGAAATAGAACCGTGGATTTTAACCTCCTTCACGTACTCTGAGATCACTTTAGGATGAGATCTCTTCACATCAAGTAAGGAGAGAAGGAACAACGGATCCTTCCAAAGTCCCCGTCCCTTTTACGACCTCGGTCAATTTTCTCTGTTCTTGTTTCCTGTACTTCAATAGGTTAAAATTAGTTAACTAGTGTTTTGCTCTGTGGCAAAATGCTGGCTACCTAGCCTGCTAAGCAACATTAATCCTTAGCTAGATACAGTACACAGCTGCGTGACCCTTCATTAAAGGGCCTGGCTGTTTAGCTGAATGGATACTGCAGCTGATTGTGTTATGAGACGTCCCGGTTTGATTCTTAGTCTACATATCCCTCGAGGTTTTGACCCTTGGCTCTTTGGAGTGGGCTCGGACATTACATTAGTTACATCTGATTGCTAATGTTAGCATATTGCTAGCTAAGCAGGTAACAAATCTACATTACTATTATATTACTATATATCTAGCTAGTTATCTATCATTTTGCTAATAGTAGCTAACTTAAGATGTGAATATTTAGCTTATACAGGTCCCCCAGCAACTATTTTGAACTTTACCTTCAAAATGTGATGTCTTTTCAGCTACATGAACCTGTAGTATAGCAAACATGAAAAGAGACTGTTGACCAAAGTTCCTCCAGGTACCAAGCTTATTCAACTGTTATTGGAGCAAAGAGCAAAAAGGGTCAATTACAAAGACAGCATATACATGTGGATATGTGAGTGTTGTTTTAAGACACATTTGAATAAATGTGAACCTAACTGTTAGTGAGAATATTTTCTGATATTAATGTATATTGTGATATGGCAAAAGAAGGAAAACTTGCATAAAATATTTAAATCCAATGTCCCAGGCACTGAACTGTGTTTCATGTAGGGCTACAACTAATGGCTAATTTCATTAATTAATTATTGAGTCAATTCCTTTTTCTCATTAATCAATGAGTGTGATTTTATTTAAATGACAGTTCACGTCCAAATCAAAAATACACATTTTTCCTCTCACCTGTACTGCTATTTATAAATCTAGATTGTTTTGCTGTGAGTTTCAGGCTGTAGAGATGTCTGCCTCCTCTCTGATATAAGAGAACTAGGCACTCAGCTTGTGGTTCTCACAAAGAAATCAGTTTTAAAAATTCAGCGGTGGCTTTACAAAAATCATGACTCAGTTACTCAAGATAATCCTCAGACCTTGTTGTGAGCAGTTTCATGTAGAAACTATTTTCTCTCTACTTAACTAAACCTACCAACTGTATCCCCACACAGAGGGAAGGAAGTCTGTGTCTACTCATGTGCCAGAGGCTTGCGACACCCTGGCTGAGCTGTAATGTTACCACCACAGAGCTAGCTAGCACCACAGGTAAGTAGTATGCATTTTTAACTTTGGTGTGAACCATCCCTTTAAATGTAATGAAATAGTTAAGAAATGTCCGATGATAAATCCCAGTCCAAGCTGATGTCTCCAAATTGCTCGCTTTGTCTGAATCAACAGTCCAATATCCAAAACTTATAATGTTGTTTGACTGAAAATGAACAGAAAACCCTCCCTTTTGAGAACGTTTAACCAGTTAATTGTTGGTATTTTTTGCTTGATAGGTGACTAAATGTGTTCTGGAAATGGTGAGTGTTAGCCATAAGCTGTTAGCATTATCTATAGTAGCCAAAACAAATGCATGACAGTAATGTTACCTAACTTGCTAACACACAGTATATGAAACTTGTCTTTAAAGTGCACAGAGAAATTAAAACTCACCTGCAGGAAAACATGAATGCCTTTAGTCCTGTTCAGATCATGTGGTGGTGGTGCACTTCAGCCTCATGTGGCTGAAATTAATATTACAACAATCAACTCTGAAAAAAAAAAAAAAGATCCTGACCAAAAAAGAAAAAATCACCTGCCAAAACTATTTGAAGGAGTATCCTGGCTAACCTTTTCCCCCCTGTTCTTGAGTCATAAACACAGGAGACAATTTTCAGTACTTAATAACTTAAAACCTGTTAGTTTTTTACTAATTTGGCTTGCTTTGAATATTCTCCAACTTTAGAGAATAGAAATTTGTTATTGACCCACCATAAGTACATGTGATTTTTGTGTGATGATCCCTTTAGATCACAGATTGATAAGAAGTGTGTCAACGGTGCAAGAAACCATCTGCACAACCTGACAAGAAGCCAAATCGCTTCCAGAAGTGTTAATAATAGATAATAACATCAAAGAGACTGCATGTACAAATCCTTCCAAGACAGAGCAATTACAGTTTCATTAGCTCGGCTCAGAGGAAATGAAACGCTCAGGGTCATAAATATTTTTCCAAATTTGAGTGGAGGCTTTTGTTGCCAAAATGTGAGTGAAGTAAAATCATTTAAATAATCTTAAAATATTCAAACCAACAATTTACTGCAAAGGAATATCTTAATATTAGATGGGAATAAGGACACAGAAAAAACAGTTCACATAACAGCAGTTTATTAAGATCTGACGCACACAACATTAACAGTGATTTGGTATGAATGTAAATATAGAGTCAGTAAAAACAGGAATGGGGGATTCCAAGTGGATGTTGCAGGTCTTTATTTCTTTTTGCCTGACAGAGCCTCAGCTGCAGCTGCTGCGGCTGCTGCATCAGCTTTCAACTTCTCCTCTCTTTGCACCAAGAAGATTCTGTATTCATCAGCTGAGAGGCTGAAAAGGAGGAAGAAGAAGGGAGAAGGAAAAATTATATTCAGTTACCTCAAAATCTCACTCAGCCTAATCTAATCATCGCTTGCATTCCTACATCATTATATTGTTTGGTGATTTAAAATTTAATAGAACTGGACAAATGTGGACGACAAACACCTCACGAAGATGTTTTGAGTGGAGTTGGTGATATTCAACAACAAAAATTTCAACTTGTTAGCTGAAAATCTGCAGTATTAACTGTGCACATAGTTTTTGGCGTCAGTCCCCCTGGAAACGCAGAGCAATGTCTTCTTTGTGGACTCACCACAGTGCAGCAGTGTTCAACAACCATCCAGGGAGAAATCCATTGTAAAGCAAGCAGAGATACCAATTTCTCCGCTGACAGCACTCTCAATAAATCATAATGCTCGGCAGCCGCAAGACATGTTAACTTTTAAGTAAGGGGGAGAAAAGGATTCTGGAAAAAGTACAATATCATTAACTGAAGTAGAGATAGAATCGGCAGGTTGAGGCAGTGCAATTGTGGAAGAATACTGAACTAAAACTGAACTAAAGCAAAATAAATGCTGTGCACGTAATAAATTATAAATATCTGAAAGTATGAGAGTAAACACAACGTGGATGCAAAGTCCCTCATGGGTAAGAAAATAAAAGTTGGTGAAAGTGTGAGATGGGAGATGTCTACAGCTTTGTGATACAAAAGCAAGATGTACAATCTGTGTGAAGCTTAGATCACTCAGGTTTTGTGTCCCAAATTCATACTACATACTTATGAAAAAAAAAAAAAACATAACAGGGAAGAATTGCAGGATTAAATAATTAAATACATAAATAAATGAAAAGACTATTTCTGTATTTTTACATTTATTTATTTGTGTATTTATTAATTTCTACTTGCATTTGTTTATTCATGCTTATGCAATTGTTTGTCCTTCATAGATACTGACTGTATAAACTATACTGTGTCTTAATATGTTGTTTTTTCCCATTTGTATACAAAAACGTCAACATACTGTGCAACATGCAACATGTGTATGTCAATCAACTGTGTCTTTGGAGTGTCACTGCCAATTCAACCTCACAAAAACAGAGAATTAAATCATTTTCAAAGGGTTTAAAAGTTATTTTTCTGTTTACTGTTACGGAGTGTTCAAAAAGTTGTTTTACCAACATGTACAATTTGTTTCAGTTTTTGTAGCTGTGAGCAGCTGCTCCACTTCCAACTGTTTATTGGTATGCATTAGTGATAACTGGGCCAATTATCGGCCATTTTGACATAATCAAAGCCGGCCAATGCCTGCGCTCTTAAGGCTGATAAACAAAAGCTGTCTGCAGCCCCGTGTGCAGGCAGCCTCGTCAGTGTGGATGCTGTGGAACGTTGTTAGTGCTTGGTGAGTTAAATATATAATGTGAAGAATAATGCAGCTTTTGAGGTAGTGTATGACAGTCTCGTTTAAATACCAGTCATGTACTCAAATCTACAGCACAACACAATTTATTTTTCCATTTCATTAATAACTAAAAATTAAATCTAAAACAAGATATTCGTGTACGTTAGATTGTAATGTGCATGGAAGAATGGAATTATGCATGACTTTTCTCATTTTTCTCATTGAAAACCCACATCAGTCGACCACACTAGTATGCACACTGACGTTTGAGCATACATGACAGTGTGGACACACTACATTCTCAAAACCTGCTTAGATTTATGTGAATGAGGACAGAATCACTGTGTCAGAGCTCCATTAATTCATGTTTTGGGGGATTTTTGCCATAACTGGATGGTTCACAGTTTAGGTATGAGCAGGAAACACAGAAGAAATGTGGAGAAGACATGCAGCGAATGTCACTGGCTGGAATCAGTCAGGGACATTGTTATTATGTAGTCGGTATCTTAAACCACAGGGTCCTGCTGGATGCCAGGAGAGAGCTGTTGATTTAATTTTTGAGACTGTGGTTTTTGGTGTTTTTGCACTGGACTGCTTGTTATTTTTGGGTGCTCATGTTATTATTCATGTTTTTCTGTATATGGAAAGTTAGGCTGCAAAACAATAAGTGCATTCTACAACACTGCATGAATGTATTACAGATGCAACACAAACTAAAGTCTCGACCACAGACGGATGGATGGGCAGACAGGCACACAAATATTTAGAGTATCTTATTAAGCCAAGTGGCAAATTGCATCATTGCAGCTGCCAAATCCAATTAGTTTTCTTTTAAATTGCTTCTTAATTGTTTCGGTGAGTTTGTGTCCAGCAGAGACCTCTGGATTTATAATCCTAGCTGGAGGGAACCCCGCAGCCTTTACAAAACTGTTAAGTTACTGCTGGCTAACAACTTCTGCTACAGCTGACTGTCTGATATCGAGTACTGTGGGTTTTAGCCCGCAGTCACTGAAAAAAAAAGAATCTCCCAAGTGAAGAGAATTACATTGTGATGTTTCATGATGTTCAGTTTTATTCCAACAACACTGACAGCAGGTCAAACATGCCACTTCCATACTGCAGCTCTTTCATAACAGCATGCCTGCACATCTTTACTTACTAAGCATGCACACTGCCTGGAAGAGTGTGTTTGATGTTGGTTTGGTTGAGAAAATTTTTTGAAGTACAGAACAATAGATCAAGTTTTTTGCTTTGATTGAAAAAATGCTAAGAAGTTAGCTTCCATCTTAATGTGCACATTGTAAGAGACATTTTGAGACTCATCATCATCTTCATCATCATCATACTATGTACCCAGTGTCCTGAAAATTCAAAGACAGAGACGTGAAAACTACTGTAATTTTCTTCAGATTTAAAATAAAATTAATAGTTATCATTTGAAAGTTTTGTCAGTATTTAGAAATGATTCTGTGGTCTTTAGGCTACACCATTTGAATAAATCATTTGTTTTAATGTGATGTCAAGCATCTTTGGTTTCTTCCTACATCTTATAGACATTAAAAAATTGAATGCGTGTATTCAGGGATGCATGAAGCTGGAAGGTTATTTTGTTGAATTACATTTCATTATATAGTGATACAGAAGCTACTTTATGTGTCCATGTTATTGAATCCACTGTGGTCACTTCACTGTTATCTTATCTGACCTCTAGTGGCTGTTAGGAGGCACAGCAACATCTACAGATGACACCAGGATCACTCAATTCACTGCTTCTTTTCATCTCTGCAGGAGGGATGTGTGTGAAGCTTGGTGTTTATGTCACCGTGTGTCCTTGCCCATTTAAAGAACTATATAAATGACAGAAGCAGCTTTTTTTGAAAGCAATTGTGTACACACAGGTCAGGTTTATGGTGTTCGAGGTCAATAAAATGAAATTATTTTCAGAATCAGGACTTACTCGTTGACAACCTTGATGCCCAGTGATCGGGCCGAGCCGATGATGCTTTTGACGACAGATTCAAGGGAGGCGTTCCTCATTTTGAAGCACTCATCCTTGGCTTTCACCTGGGCAATCTCATAGACTGCCCTCACTGACACCATCCCTGCTGTCTCGTGGCCTTCACACACAAAAGACATTTCAGAGTGTGAATATAGAATATAAAGAAGAAAAAAATTCAATAAATGTACAAGGTAGAGTTCGGCACAAAAGAGGACAAAGTGGAGATGTGTGTGTGTGCGTTGGAGACGGTGTTGGAGGTGGTATTAGAAGTCAACAGCTGAAACGAGGCTAGAACTAGCTTGGAGCATTAAAGGTAGAAATTCATAATTCTCTTTTCCTAACACACTACCTTTGCCACATTCCTTCCTCTGCTGCAGTTCCCCCACACGTCATGAATATAACATCAATCACAGCAAAGCTCAAAACCGAGCCCGGGGAGAGACGTGTGTCCGTTACAGGATGGGCTCAGTGGGTGAAAATTGGAGTGAGAGCAGATATATCAGTGCAGCGTGCAGCACATCTTACCTGTCTTTCCGGCCCCTTTTGCAATGCCCGCTGCTTGCTTGAGGAAGTAAGAGACCGTAGGCTGGCCGATCTTCAGGTCATAGGTCCTGTCAGGCTGAGAAGACAGAAAAAAATTAGATTAAAACCTGTGATCAAAGGTCAGCATGTGAACATGAGCTTTTCGTGGAATAATAAACCTCAGCCAGAAACAGGTTGCAGCCAGAATTTTAAAAGTACTGAGTTCTTTTTTTCCACATTTTCCCACATCTTTCTTTTTCACATCATTCAATCTATTTGCTAAGCCCCACACGTCTTATTGTTGTTGCTACAACTGTCATAGTTCCATTCTTGAACGTCACATTTACAACGATAATGTTGGCAGATTTACCATCGAATTTCATAGTAATTTTTGGAACAATGAGTCCTTGATTTCTGACACAGGTAGACAAAAGCATGCTAATCATTTCTAGCAGATAACCTCAGTAAGAGACGTGCTCAGTCTGCCAGATCTGCTCAGGGTCCTGCACTTAGAGATGACAGACGTGACGGACACGGTACGAGTGGCTGTATGTGCCTTGAGTTCTGTTTGTTTCTACACAGCAGCCGTACATTTGGACAAAGTTTATGTGATTTAACATTAATTTGAAATTGGCATTGGTATTGTAAAGGACATGTTTTAAACGTTACACACTAAGACCACAAAGAGCTCTGTATCAGATATTGTGTTCATAAAAATGTTTAAAGCTGGGGCGCTCTGGTAGCTCAGTTGGTAAGGCGTGCGCCTCTTGGCTGCATGTCATCCTCCATCTTCTCTCTGCCCATTTTCTGTCCTCACTTCATCTCTCCTATCACTTAAAGCATAAAAAATGTTCAAAGCTTATACAACTGAACTGCACAAAACTAAACTTTCTTTTTTCACAGTTCAGTGCGCAACAATAAATTCCTCTATCAGCCTACACGAGTAGATTTTACCAGTAAGACTCGAATTTGAACCCTTTTTGTCTTCATCTGTGATGAGAAAACATCAGATTTTCACACAGTCAGAGAAAGTAAAAGTGTGTGTCCTCCTACAGTTCAGTTATGAAATCTGCAGAGCAGTGAAGCATCTTCTCTTCAGGCACAGTCTGCGGTCACCTGCCCTGCACACAATTTCAATCAAACCAGAGTTGGTGAACAATAGAAAGACAAACCAAGACGTTTTGGGTGAGTTTTATTTAGTTTCTGTGAAGACTGAATGAAGCTAACAAAGACGATGTTTCATCCATTTCTAATTACTCTTATTTTCTTCCATAATAGTTAGTTTTATACTTTGTGGTGATTGAAAGACTCAGTTTGTAAAGTTTACAGCCTGGCATGTTGTTGCTTTGGTCTGCGTTCAGTGACATGGATGAAACTCTCTCATCTGTAAACGCAGGAGCCTGAGCAGATCTGGCAGGCCGAGCACATCTGTTACCTGCACCTGTCTGGCTCAAATGACAACCGTCAGTTATAGCAGTTGTTACCAGCTATTTCAGCTAGCTAATTAAGCTAAAGTTAGCCAGTTCTGTGAGTTGGGAAATTGCCTTTCTGACTGACTATTTAATGTTTCCAGCTGAATGGTTTTGAAACTAGAGTCTAAAAAAGTAAAAAGGTGTCTGAGCATTTTATCATGTAGCCGTCAAGTGAATATATCAGAGACTGAAGCTAATGATTATTTTTCTATTTTGAGTTTTTATCCTGCCTCTGGTGTTTCCTCATTTATGATAGTGTTTCATCAGTTCCTGTTTTTAATGAGTGTCATTCTTATTTTAGTGCTTTATTAATTACAAAGTCATTGCTTTGTCTGAATGGTGAGGAGAAGGGAGGAGGGTGAGTGAGTTATTGTTTTATCATGTGAAACGCTGTGTATTATATTCGTTTGTATGAAAAGTTCTATACAAAGTCTGACTGACTGATTAAGCTTTTCCAGGCAAAAAGTCACCATCCTCATATTGACTGAATAACAGCATTGTTCTTGTCTTGCAGAGTAGCACTAGTTAGTTCTTTATTATAAGTACTTTATGGACAAATGTAAGAAGAAACTGTTATTTCATTTCAACACATCCCTGTTTGGTTGATCCCACCAGGAAACAGATGGTGAAGCACTTACTGCAATGCAGTCACAACTGCCAAAGTTTTCTCTGACTCTTCCTCTGAGGCTTTTATCATTAAATTAATAAGGTAAGAGTTCATCCATTTTTTCCCAAACCTCCTTTTTACCTTAACCATCCGGTTTCTTTCCAGGTTGGCTTTTCCATCTCACATCCACATTAAACTGCCAAGTTGTCCGCCAAAATGCAGCTCTGGCTTTGATGACAATCTAATTCCCTGTGAGGTGCCACTAGTTGCCATGCAACAAGTAGCTTTCTACAATTTGTCATTCCTAACCTGACAGATGCTTGTTAGGGGGGCGCAGTTTGATGCAGTAGCCAATTAGTGTAATAAATTTTGGATATTCAATGTCAAAGTATTGAGATTAAAATATAAGGTATGTATTTCATGTCATGTTTGGCTGCACAAAATGTTTCTGATGGCGGCACTTTGAAAACCTCTGATTACAAGCAACCACAGCGCTTTACAACAATATAACAGACGTAGAAATCTGCGCTTTTGGAGAAACTCATAAAAGCTGGAATTCTAAATTATTTAATAATAATAATTTAAACTTGATGTTGTCTATTTATAGGTTGGAGCCCGCATGTCCCAGTGGAAGTTGTGGCCATTCAGAAGGTCAGAGCTGATTAGATCACACTTGAATACAGTTGGGCTCAATGAATCCACAAGAGTCTCAGCTTTCCAGTCATTCCCAATTTATGTAATTCTGATACTGTTTATGCAGAAATTTTGGTACACCATTTTTAGAATAAGCAAAAATAACACATTTATACTCTACGCAACAAACTGCATGTTTTTTTTTAGCCTAGAACGGCATGGGGTTAATATGCATGTGCATGCCTGTAAAAGGGGGATTCTTGGATATCCATTGAAAAAGGTTTAGGATTTGCATCAGGAAGGTGACTGACAAGGTGAGCTGGTAACAGCCACGGGTCAGGCTGACCGATGAAGAAGGAAGCAGAGAGGGATTAACCACTATGTGGTATTTTTACTTAAAGTTGTATAAGATAAACAAGATATTAGCCTGTGTTTCGTAAATCAAATAATTACAATCTCAGGATGAGCTTTGTGACACCCATAGAGCCCATTTTCAATCAGATATTTTGAAGTGAAGGTTCAAGGGATCCGTTGAAAATGGCCGAGCCAGTTTTCTCTTCGTCAAACATAAGCCTAACTTTGCAGAGTTATTTAGCTGCCTTCCTGACAAGCTAGTGCAATGACATGCCTGATATCCTTGGATGCCTTAGGTCATGTAGTTTCATAAGATACCATTATCTTCACTCTAACTTTAAAACCGAGCCCACTACAGCCTCTGAAAGACAGACAGATCTAACACACACACATAATAATGATTTTTGTAAATGATTGCACTCATGTTTTTAGTTTTGGAAAGGCTAAAAAAAGGCACAACCCTCCAAACTCTTTAAATGTCGATTATCATGCTGACTATAGCCCCATACACACTGCTTCATCATGCAGGGATATCCAAAGCTAGACAGGCCTGCTGTGATGGCTCAGTTCAACAATTATACCTTTCAACATGGTTTAAAGGCTTTGAAGCAGTCACCACACTGGAAAGTACTATATTCATCTATTTGGTTTGGATTTAATGAACAGATTAATTATTTTTGGTCCATAAAACGTCCATAGTTGAAGGTAGAAAAAACAAAACTCACCATGTGTTACTTCTGTGTAACTGCAGCATGTAAACTTCTCCTGAAGTGATTAACCTGTCTTATTATTTCAAACATATATCACTTTATGTCTCTTGATTATTGCTGAAATTAATTAAACATGTTTTAGCATGATTAAAACTTGTACTGAGTAAAAGCACAGAGATGAGTGATTAAGTTTCCCCAGGTTTTGAAACATTTTCTGCAGATTCTAATTGAAATTCAAAACTGAAGTACCAACATACTGTAGCTTGGACCTGCTATTCAGGAAATAAAAGGCTGAATTCCCCCCAAATATTCAAGGCACATTGCTTCGTTAAACTGCAAAAAGTTAAAAAACCTTTATAATCAAGGCTAGATGATTAAAGCCAAGTCGAATGTGTATCGACCGCTCACTGGTCTTCAATGGAGCAGTGTGCAGTTTTTGAGGAAAATCATTCCCTCTTGTCCACAGTATTTAAGGTTCCCCGTTAATCAGGAGTGCCTGCTTTTTCTTTCATCCCTCTTAGATTAAAGTACTCCTTTCTTCTTTTTTTTTCATACCTTGTGCTTAATTGCTTACTGTGTTCAACAGAAACAAAAGTTTTAACGACCTGTATTTTTGATTCAAGAAGTTAGTTCCTGTCTCCCCTCTAAACAAAAAGTAATTTTTGTCATTTGTCTTTTATTGTAACAATTTGTATAAATATGACTATATTATCTAAGTGCATTAAAGAGATAATGTGGATGATTTGATGAGAGGTCGTATGATGTACTTATCTATAGTCAGTGTTTTACCAACAGCAGACGGTGGTCAACATGCCCCAAGATTAGAAACTCAACAAGAAAACTGGTGCAGGAAGCTAAGCAATGTTCTGCTATAGACAGGTTCAGCAGCAAAACGTTTTTTAGCAACTGTAAGACAGCCTTTTCAAACAGGAAATGCTGTTAAACAAGCCAAATATTGCTGTCCCCAGACCAACCAGACTCCATTGTCAAAAACAGTAATTTTACCTTGCAGAGCACAGGAGTTTCTGGTCTACTGCTGCCTCGATCTGTTGGTTTGTTTATGTTATTGTGTGACTTTAGTGTTTTAAAAGGTTAGTTCAGATTTACCAAAGTCACTCAATAACACAAACAAACAAATGAGGCAGCTGTAGACACAACTCTGCTGTTCTGGGGAGAAATTATTTATTTATTTATTTTTTTTTACTGCTGCAGCTGGAAACAATGCTGACGTGAGCATTTAGTGTGAAACAAAACAGTAAAGGTGTAAAATTGAGTCATAAAAAAAATAATAAAACAATGAGCTGAAAGAGCTCTACAGAGCTGAGGATAAGAGCAGAATTGGTTAAGAATTCCAATAATAGGTTAGTGCACTGTTAAAGAACACAAAATAATGTGAAAAGTCACAAAACTATGACTTCAAAGCTGAGGCAGGACATTTATTTTTGGAGTCATAGTGAGCATAATGTATTTTAAGCAGTCTGAAAGAAAACCAGATTTTTGCTCCTCCTCCTGACTCCTGACTTGTGATTCTAGAGGGAAATAGTTGAGCTGAAGATGAGGCTAAACAATATATGATCTTTCTCCAGAACTGCCCGCTACACCTTTGACACTGAAGTAACCCCAAGCCGTATGCATGAGCTGTTCACATTATTATGTCTACCCCCTGCGCCTTCAAGTGTGTGCTGCTGCACATCTGCTCTCCAGCCTCATCCACTCGCCCTTTTCATCCGCCCCCTCAGGATGAAAATAAAAATAATCTCTTCAGCCTCACTGAGTTTTTCTGACCCTTTTCTTTTAATTCAGATTCATCGCCTGGCCCAGGACCTTTATTTATTAAAATCTGACATATAGAGCCAATCAATAAATCATCTGAAGAAAGTTTACTTTGGATTATCTGGTATCTGTCACAGAGAAAAATAAGTAAATAAATAAAAAACAAACACAGAGCAATAAACTGTAGGCTGAGAAGATACCATATAGCAGGTGATTTGTCATCTGAGTCATGTTATCTAGCAGTTGTGACCTTTCGACAAAGGGAACAGAATTTTTCTCTATCTATGGAAAAGCTATTGGTTGCAAAGGTCCAATGAGCTGCTGTTGTTTCCTCCCCCATTTTTATAAGACAAAACGCAAACATTTACTGCATCAGGGTTTTCTGGCACGCAAAATGAAAAAGCAAACAATACAAATACAGAGAGAGAAGAGGAGCAACGGTGCAGCCTGTAGCTTCCCAGTCGTGTTCATCGTGTATTCAAATTCAAACATTCAAAAACTGGTTGACGCACATCTACTTTAGCATCAAAATGCTATTTTCCCAAACCCCTGTAAACATTTTTACCCATGTGACCTGATGTAGGTTTTCTACGATAACATTACATATAAAACCTGTAGGATGAGGGAGGGGAGGGCATCAATGCTCTAACCTATGTCACAGCTTTTGGCTAATGTCTGAGTGGGAATTTCAATATTTTGAACTTTCATGTTGAGATTCAGGCGATTAAGCTTAGCTTAGCACAAAGACTGGACACAGAGAGAAGCAGCTGGCCTGCTCCATCCAAAGTAAACAAAGTCTGCCTGCATGAAGCTCTTAAACTTATTAATTAATTGGCTATAGAGTGGTGCAGGGATGATGTATTTCTGTAGGCCAGCCCAGAAGTTAGCACTGCTCTTGTTCACTCCACAAAAAGCTAATGGGATTTTTCCACTGGATTTTGGATTATTGCAGAAAATAAACACTGCAGCGAACAAATATGATACTATGATACTGACACGTTTTGTTCAGTAAGATAATCTTGATGAACAAACACCACTTTGGTGATTTTTGAAGGGTAAATGCAATCACTAGAGGTAGAAAGAGAATGCTATAAACATACTGCAACCAGTGTAGTCTCATTTGGCTACTTTTTAGCAACCACCTTTTGTAAGACACATAAAAGTTTCAAAATTCACAAGCGGGGTATTTCCTTATGTATTATATGTCATAGATCAAAATGTAAAATGTGTTTGTGCTAATCATAGACCTTATTTTCAGGAATCTAACAAAAAAAACCTTTAAAAAAACACTGAGTCTGAGATGAGGGAACTAGAGGTGCAAAAATGCTAACTCATTTCTGGGTTTTAGGACGCATTCCTGCAGCACTTTATATCCAGTGGGTGATTGGTTCATTTTTAAGAGGGGGGATGACCCTATGGAAGCATCCTAGTGATGACAAAACTGGATGTAACCCAGTTTGTCTTGTTCACCTGACCCCAGCAAACCAACTTATGAATCACTCTTTTGGTTTTACCCCGTAGCTATATAGTTTAGAGAATATTGCAGAGCCAAGATGAAACTGACAGAAGGGCGGGACTGAAATAAAAGGCACAATAACAAATCTGACAGCTACTTCAGCACCACGGACAGCGCCATGGATTTATCAATACACAGCACAGTTAGGCTACAGATGTTTCAGAGCCGTGGTCGGGGCCACAGATTTTAACTTGTACAAACCTCAGTCAGATAGAGGATCAATGAGTCAGATAGACTTGACCAGTGATACTCAACCTGCAGCCTGTGGGCCAAATCTGCGAGGTGGCACTCCAACCATTTTCTATTTCACAATGAAAATTGATTCACACTGTTTTTCCAGGCAGGGATGGGATGAGATAAATTGGGCTATTAGCAGCAGAAGAGGAGCAAAAGTCACACAGAAATTAGGATCATTCTGATCCCATAAATGTGCATTTCATATTTAAAGAGATTAAATATAATATTCATTCTGTCCTGTAGGAGCAGTTTATGTGTATGAATCATTCCAGCTTTTCAGTAATTGCCTGATGGAAGAGATTCCAGCTATGTTTAATGTTCTGAACTCTTTCAAATGCTCGTTCAAAGCATTTACAAATTAAATTCAGGTGCAGTTATTACTGTATATGCAATAAAATGTGTGATTTTTCTTTCGATCCTTGTCCCAAATTAATGTAGTTAATAAGTCAAGAAAATAAAGAATTCCATAGAAAGATTTGTTATGGGCCTTTTAAAGTTTGTTAATTACATCTGATGAGTAACGTTAATTAACGTTTGTTTATCAGCTGGCCCCTGGCCTCCTTGGCCTCCTTTTATTTTGCAAAAGTGGCCCCCAGGCAAAGCAAGTTGAGTATCCCTGGACTAGAATAACATATTCAACTAAACAGCCTGTCTGTCCTTGCACTCGCTCTCTGCTACTAAGGGATGGAGAGGGAGGATAGTAGGTTGACAAGGGGGATGAATTTTGGTAATTTTTCTACCAAGGGGGATGGCATCCCCTCTCCTCCCCCTCAAATCGCCTATACTGGCTATATCTTGTTTGCTTAAACTGTACATAACTGTGACGACAAGGCAGCAGGAGGTCACTGCACCGAGCCATTGACCTTCTGCAGTGACCTCACTGTTGTGTAAAACCACAACTTGTCATTTTTATGGATGACAATATCAGCTGCTCTCTCGGTGCACCACTTTGGTCCAGACTGAAATATTTCAACAACTTTTAGATGGATTGTCATGAAATTTGCTGCAGATATTGTAATGACTTTGGCAATCCTGTAAATTTTTATCTAGTGCCATCATCATGCCAGATAGTCAGGCCAGGTAATTTGTTTTATATTTGGTTTATGAGCAAATGCCTGCAGAATTAATGACATTCCCATCAGCCCCAGCTAGAGTGAGCAGATTCCATGAAAACAAATGTGGTACAAAGAGTATGTTAGAGTGGGAACATGCAGGACATGTTATTAATGCTCAGATGTAGTCCAAAATATTGATATTAGTTGACTCAGTTGAGTTTCTCTGTCTTTGTTGTAGCTGTATTTCCTTTTCTTTGTGGTAGTTTCCATCATATTCCACCTAAATCTGCACAGCATGCGACTTTGTAGTGACTCAAAATTATCCCTGTTGGGCGTAGCATAGCAAAGATGGTGACAGGTTAACCTGCACTCGACCCACTTGTGTGCACTTTAATTGACACCAAACAAAGTCCTGTGATGACAGCCCTCGCTGCTTTCTTCACAGCAGTTGGATAAAAGCCAGATTTACTAAAAGCATTTGTTCTGCAAAAAGCTACAGCCATTCAAAATGTGGGACACGATCTCAACATGTGAGAGGAGAGAAAAGAGAAAAAATGCTGTGCAATCCCAATAAAGTGGGACACCTGGCCACCCTTGCCTTAGATGCACTATATGTTTAGTGCTAATTAAACATCAGCACGTTAGCATTGTCAGCAAGTTAGCATTTAGCTGAGAGCGCTGCTGTGACTAAGTACAGCCTCACAGAGCCACAAGCATGACTGTAGCCTCCTAATCTTGTTAAAATGTCTGTTTGTGTATGGATTAAACAAATGAGATACATAACGTTAATTAGTGATGGTAGACTGATTTTTTAAAAACTTTGGACAGAGGCAGACTGGCTGTTTCCCCCTGCTTCCAGTCTTTATGCTAAGCTAATTGCCTCCTGGCTCTTGTGGCTTACTAAACACACAGACATGAGAGTGGTATCGATTTTCTCATCTTACTCTCTGCAAGAAAGTGGGTTTCCCAAAATATTAAACTGTTGCTCTAAAGCAAGATGAAAGGCACTATGAGTTGTGATCAAAACTACTGGCAAGCCTGAGGTGAAGGCTGACATACGAAACATTCGTCTCAGAAGCTGAAACATGTTGCATAAATAGATTTAACATCACATACAGAGCATGCAGCACAAGCACAACACTAAACACTACCAGCAGGTGGCAATGATGGGCAGCAGCGAGGCCCCAGTGAGGTGATGGCAGAGCTGTTGCTGGATATTGCATGTCAAAATAAATTCACGCCTTTTAAAGGATTAGGCTTCCCCCTCCTTACATCACAAACCTCATTACAACACACATTTATTCAGCAGAAAGCAAGCAACTCCTGATTTGAGGCATTACACAAAGAGGTGGGGGGTGTGTGTGTGTGACGAGTCAGACAATATGCGGTTGTGTAAAATAGAAACTACAAGCTCATAACACCTCTTTTCTGAGAAATTCACATTTCTTGCATGCACTTAATGCTTCTTGACTCCAAGTTCCTCTGGGTATTGCTTCATTAATGAATGCAAATGGAAAAGGCTTACTTCGGTGGTAGAGTATGAATAATGGAAGTGCTCTGGTAATGTTATGCAGCTAGTTGAATTAACCACAATCGTCGTAGGGAGGGAGGGGTGCTAAGTGTAAAGGGTCAGGGATGGGTTAGAGAGACCCACAATGAGCATTGCAGACGCACCTTCACGTGGATCTTGATTGGGAGAGGGATGCCCTCCTTCAGCTCCTTCGTTCTCTCATTGAAATCCTTGCAGAACTGCCCGATGGGGATTCCTCTCTGGATAGGAAAAGAGGAAAATAAATACATGGGAAAACGATGGAGGATTTTAAAATGTATGAGAAGTCACAGCTCGCAAACATTCAAAACGTCACTCTTAGTGTCACACTGTGCTGCCAGAATACAGATGCCCAGGCTGCTGTCAGTCAATCAATCACAAATCTTCACAGAGGTCTGACTATATTTGCACACATGAATGGCTCAGGGAACAGACTTGTCACCGTATATATGTGACGAGTCTGACTATTCATATACCCAAACATTTTGAAACATTTTTACACCTCACACTAGTTATTCTTGTTAATATTCACATTAGGCTTGGGTGGCATCTATTTTTCCGTACCTTCATACCCTCCTGATATTTCACTGGGGTATACGGTATATGATGGCATTTGTGAAAAATGAAACAAAACAAAGCAAAACAAAAACACTGAGCCTTCTACCAAAAGCTACCTGTATTTGAGAGATGCAGTATGGCCACATTCAGACAGAATTCAGCATTGTGGCGAAGACGACAGTCATTCATTTTGAATGGGGCCAGTCCGCTTAGGTGAAGCCCAAAGAGAACCGCAACCTTATGTCATGCCCTGGTGGCCAATCAGGAGCTGGCAATCAGACTGCTCCACAGTCAGCCTGAAATAACTCTGACACCAGGAGCTGTCAAGGCAGAGTTTATGGACCAAACAACGATAATCTCACAATTGTGTCCACGCTTTGTTCATTTCATGTACCAGATTTTTTTATTTTTTGTTACGTATATTTTTGGGGCTTTTCATGCCTTTATTTGACAGACAGCTGAAGTGAAGACAGCAAAGGGGGAGATGACATGCAGCAAAGGGCCACAGGCTGGAAGCATAGCCACGACCACTGCGGAGGACTCATAGCCTCAGTACATAGGGCGTATGCTCCAACAACTTGAAAATAGCAATGCTTAGATGCCTCCTTCAGTTTGTGTCCATATGTTTGACAGAGAGAGAGAGAGAGAGAGCACAGCTGTGGTTATGTAAGATAGAGTCTGAAATGGGAGAGGGACCACAGATAGTGAGAAAGCTGTTGAATTAGATAAATAAGACCTGATTGTTTCTAAACATAACTAAACACCATTGCAGCTAATCGCCACAGCGCCTGATTGTGACTGAATGTGGCCTAAGGCAGGAGTTGTTGACAGTTATTTTGTTGACATGTGTTGCTGACATGTGTTGTTGCTAAGCTATAGAGGCTGAACACAACTAAGGTACGGACATGTGGTGCAGAGACACTACCTTTTAAGGATTCACGAGCTCACGAGATCATGCGAGAATCCATCTTGTTAGACTTCAAGTTATTGCCACCAACATCGGTGCAGCCGATCAGTGTCTAAGGAGGGACTACTGGCAGCTACGGGCGTGGTTTTAGGTGTGATGAAAGCGAGAAGCATCCATGGAAGCAACTCGTCTCAAACAACGGTGGCTCCTGAAGAGGTTAGTGTCCACATTGCAGTCATATTATTGCAGTTATATCAGAACTGGAGAGTTTTTTATGGTTAGCTCGTGTTAGGTGTGATAGACAGATGGTTCATCCAATCATCTGCCAAGTGTTTTTCAAAGTGCCTGCCCTTTTCCAAACAGTTTATAAGGATGACCTCCCAGATGGGTTCTGTGTAACAAACCATCTGGCGCATCAGATTAGCAGAGACGAAGACTCTTTTAAACCTGGCACAGGATGTTGGACGCTCACCCAGCAGGAATGTCAGAAGTGATCTGTCGGCTGCTGTTTTCTCAGCAAGACCGTACCTACCAGATAGCAGAGCTGGTGGGTGACTTGGGTGTGTTTGGTTTTGGCCTGTCAGTTCAGCAGGAAAAAAATGGCAGCCTACCACCCCACAAAATTTCTCATATTACAGCTAAACAGTGCACAAAATTATGTTTATGAAACTATTTTTAGTGAGAATCAGGCAATGTAGTAACAGAAAATTGATCCACATGTGATCAACACTGTTTTGTGAGCCCTGTATGCACACAGTAGCCCTGCGCTAAAGCAACCCCCCGTTTTATAATCAATTTTGCTGTGAATTGGGCCCTACAAAATGAACATCACACTGTATTGAAAAAGATTGTGTCCATAAACTCATCAGGAAACTGTTTACTGAGATAATAAATCAAATGGGAAGTAGGGTCATTTTTCCATATGCTTACATACAATCAGACTTATTTTTGAAACCAGTGGAGTTGCCCCCTGCTGGCCATTAGAAAGAAAGCAGGTTTAAGGTACTTCTGCATAGGCATCACTTTTCACAACCAGAAGCTCCGTCCACTATTCAATTTACGGTCTATGCTGATGAGTTGGTGTCAGTGAGGACATCGTCATGTGCCAAGTCGACACAATTGCCCAAGCCTAGTAGAGACTGACTCGTGGTGGCGCATGCTGTGCACAACAATACATTACCTCAATACAGCATCTCCCTATCAGCTTAAACAAAGAAGAGGATTGTCTGTATGTTTGGACCGTATTGAAAGTCACACCTCTGGGTTTTCTAAATACCTTGGTACACCGCTCCAGCCTTATTCACATTGAGATGCATCTGTGTGTGTGTGTGCGTGCAGCCTTCTGTTGTGTTCTGTTGTGTTCTGTTTTGTTTGTGTGTGTCTGTCACTCGAGCTATGACTGAATGCATGTTGGTGCCCAGAGCCAGAGAAACCCAGTGATAAATGAGCCTCCCATTTTCCAGCTCCTGCAAGGCCAACCAGAGCGAAAGCAAAATGGATGGGTGACATTAAGTCAACACCCAGCCAACGCTGCTCCTTTGCACCATTCCTCTTTGGAACTAAACTCAGTGGCAAAGACTAATAAAGAATCTAATTATTACTGCTGAAATTTATACTGACCTTCACCCGCCATCCTTCCCAAAGGCAACACACTGATTGAAATGTTCATTTCAGAAATGAGGGGAAGAGAAAAAAAGGGGTTTTTATACAGTTTAATGGACTCGCGAGCTTCTATTGCTCCACGACAGAGCCGAGCAGAGCACAGCTTTCAGATTCTAATAATGGATCTGATGAAAAGTCAGTCATCCCGAGACATTCTGCAATGACAGGACGCGGAAGACATTCATTTGAACTTAACGGAGCAGAAAGTTCTCTGAACATCATTTTCACTAAAGGCTTCAAAAGCACCTGATGAATGCTGATCAGTCGCTCGATCTACACAAGCCTGCCACTTCATTAGTGTCCAAACTGCTGCTCATTACTCACCGCCGTTTCTATGTATCCAACAACAAACTGATTGAAATTTCAACACATCACATCATGAGTCGAGGCAGGTTATTGTTTCAGTGCTGATGGCTGCTATTTGAATTACAATATCCAATTAATGAAATGAAACGCAGCTACGTCCCTTGAGCCCTCACTAGGCTCTACCTTCCCTCCCCTCCTGTGGTTATTAATAGTAATCCCATGTCAACCTCGCTACCTTCTTAACCGTGCCCTTCCCTCCCTTTGCATCCCATAAAACAACATAGCAAGGGTAAACAAGCAGGGAGGGAGCAATGAGGGAAAGTCTAATTAAATATGGATTAGTATAAAGGCTGTGATGTTGGGTACTGTATGAGTCAAAGCAAACCCTCGGGCTCTGCCTCACGCATTCAACTCCCATTCCTTTCCTTCTGTTCAGCCCATGTCGGATAATGATCTCTCCCACCGACTCAGATGGTCCTTTCATGCCACACAATGCCATGAAAGGGCCTCCCCGACCAGCCCGAGATAATGCCTGATGCCTCTGAAATGTGCTTAAGCACGAACGGCGAGACATTATGCAGACAGAGAAGCAACCGTTCTAAAGATAGACAGAGGCAAAGGCTTTGCATGGCCTTCCTGACCAGACAGTCAGCGCTAAAAGGGGCTTGAACAAACATGAAAAAAAGGCTAAAGAACAGCAAATAAGAACAAAAAAAGACAGGCCTGATGAAAGGATGCAAGATGCGAACCACTTGGGGATAGCAGACAGTTTGCCCTGAGCTGTACACAATTAAGTATGCACCAGAGACGGGTAATCATATTTTAATCAAGCTGTTCCACAAGAGTCCAAGCACCTCTGCTTCTGAAAATGACAGTGAGAATGAGTTGTATTTTGGCCTCAGGCTATTTAATAGTTTAACTGCAGTAATTACTGCAAATTGAACCATGTTGATAATTACAATCACAGTCTTTAAACGTGGCAGAGGACTAGTGTGCCGTGAGAGGAAGTTTCAAGGTTGGCTCCTCCAACTTCACGTGACATTTATCAGAGAGAGGGAACTGGAACAGCAACATTCATGCCCTGGCCAAATCGCTAACCCCGCTCACTGCATCTGAGCATCTAATCATCCTCGAGTCCGAGCTGCCGGATAAATCCTCTCTCTTCCACCATGACTGATTAGAGCCGGGCGCTCTCCAGTATAAAATGGCTGCAGCCCATCACCCAAGGCGGGGCCTTCCACGCCGGCTGTGGACGGGGACATTCAGCCGCACATCTTCAAAGACTTCTGAGATCCTGGGCACCGGGATTAAACGCTAATCTACGCAGATATTTCCCGCCGTCAAATCCAGCAGCGACAGTGGTGAGTAATTGCTATATGATCCATTCAAGATCAGCGTGGCTGAGTCTTATTACTCATAATTATGGGAGCAATTAGGCATTTGCAATTAAAATCTGGGAAGTGTCCATTTGATTTGACCCTTCCACCATATTCTCTGCAGTCTTTTTTGACACTCCCTCCGTGTTAATGTGATTGGCCTTTCAGCTTCACTAACTCTTTTTAACAAGATGTAGCAGTGGTGTGGCAGGATGGCGTGTGTGTGTGTGTGAATTAAGAGAAGGGGAGACAGGAAAGAGAAAAGAGAGACAGCTGAGGTGTATTAAAGTTGTCACAATGTGGCCAGTGATCGTGGTCAATATTTGAACAGTGGGGGGGTTTGTTTGAGGGAGGTGAACAACGGAAGAGAAGTAAAGTGAAGGCCGCAGGAGGTCCTCATGAATATGGGCGAGTGTGTGCGCGTGTATGTTTATGTATGAATACTTCTGCCTCATTTCAATCTGACAAGACTATCAGTTCAACACTGGATATTTGTGCATATTAAGCTGCCAGGGAATGCTGACGGTGAGGAAGTGTTCACTGTGTGTGGTCGCAGGTGTCTCTGCAACCGAGAGAACAAGGGAGAAAAAAGAAATGAGGAAAGAGGAAGAGGAGGAGGAGGGGAGAGATGGAGGCAGATGAGAAAGAGAGGGAGAGTAGGTCAAGAGAAGTATCGTGCTCATGGAAGCGTGGCAAACATGGAGATAAAGGACACAGACGCAGGATAAGGCCTTGGGGCAGGAGGTGGGATTAATTGCCCCTGGCACACAAGGCCACTCGATAAACTGCCCCGGGCAGTCGACCTGGAGGAGGTCTGCAATACGGCGCCGAAGGTGTTACAGTGAAGAGAGGCTTGTGGGAGGCGAGGTTAATTAAACTCTTCAGTGTGAAACACTCTCATTCATTACCTTCATTACCTTGTTCATTTAATCTGCTCCGCTGTTGGCATTTTATCACATTCAGCCCCATTGTAGCGTCATACAGCTGATTAGGTTTCATGTTGGACCCTCGGCTGCAGAAGGGATAACTGAGAGTGAGAGGCTGAGCAGCAGGTCAGTTTAGGTCTAACACACACAGCCGCACACGGCAAACAGCACAAAATAAATTGGGTTCACGCTGGACATGCATTTTACTTGATTTTCCACCGTGGAATCAGTGGATTAGTCTTAAAAGTGGAAAATGAAAACGATTTTCACCCCTCAGTCTCCAGTGAACTGTGCTCAGGCCAATATACAGCCCTGCATAAAAGAGTCGAGGAGTGCTGCTCAAACGGGCATGAGTGTAGAACCGACGGAGTGAACCAAATTCAGGGAATCATCTTTAACAACCAAAACAAGCCAAAACTTCTCAGCAGTGATTTTGCCATCTAGATCTTTTATTAAAGGTCCAGTGTGTAAGACTTACTGGGATTTAATGACAGAATATTGCAGAAATCTAATATAATATTTAATATACCTAGTTCCATAAGTGTATAATCCCCCAAAATGAGAATTCTTGTGTTTTTGTCGCCTTTGAATGCGCCATTTATATCTACAGAGAGCGGATCTTCTTCCACGGAGGCCCCCATGTTGCACCACGAACTCTCTGCAGTAGCCGAGAACATGTTATATTTTTTCCAAAGACTGTTCCACATCCCAGTGTAGATATTGTCAGTTGGGAGAAATTTAGCAGGATGTGGTTGATGAATAGATCAAACAAGTCTCACCAAGGAGACTGGGCTTCGTGTCCCATATGAAGCTAAATGTCACTGTTCAGGGTTAAAATGTGTAACATTTAGGAGGATCTATTGGCAGAAATGGATTATCGTAATCAAATAAATATTTTCATTAGTGTTTAATTACCTGAAAATAAGAGGTGTTATGTTTTCGCTACCTTTGTTACCTATGATTTTCACGATCACTGCACGTTTTCCTACGCGCTTGGGAGACGAGGTGGTTTGCATCACTTTCACAGCCAGATGCCATTAAATCCTTTCACTCGCAGTTTGGTTAGCTTTATACACAAAGACTACTTGGGTGGTTTCAGGAGAAGATGATGGTTTGTGGTTAAAGTATACATTTCACAAAGAAAGAAAGACTTTCTGGCAATCATAACAACATGTTGTTGAGGCAACGAGCGCAAGCCAATCAGAGCATAGCAATAGTAGCCAAACACGGCACAGCAGGATGGGATTGGTGGAACAGTCTTGGAAAACAAATAGTGTGAACAGACAAACCAAACGCTGGCTCTAGATAAGACCTTTGGTGTTTTGCATGACTCTCACAGCCACTGTAGGTTCTCCTACAAGCCTGGAACGGGAGGGTGAGATAAGGTGTTGGCAGTTCGCAAGCTGACCACTAGATGGCACTAAATCCTACACCCTGGTTCTTTAAAACAGACACAACCATCACTTTTGGTATGAAAGAAGAATAATTTGCTGTTTGAAGGCATGGTGAAAGCAAGCAAGCAAGCGAGCGGGCGAAGGTGGAACAAAATGGATTGCATCACGACAAAACATCCCATTTTCAACTCCATTAGGTCTCCCTCACAGTCTTGACAGTGTTGTGCTTTTTGCCACTTCACATGATTAATCACGTGTGGAGGCTGCAGCAGAAACACAGGAGCCTGAACTGCAGGCAGCTGAGGCTCCACGCTGGAGATGACTGAACAATCACAACATGCGCTGACAAGTGGAGGAGAAACACAAAGAAAGCGAGTCAGGGGCTGGAAAAAAAAAAAAAATCAGACTTCAACAAGGACAGATAGCAATGTTTTCCACAAGGCTTGTGTTGTGTTTGTAAAGCACTCAGAGAGATAATAGTGAATTTTGTACACAAAAAGGTGTCTTTTTAAAAGGGGACCTTTATACATCAAAGTCTGTTTACTGCTCTTGAAGAGAACTCCATTGTACTGCATATGGGCTTGAGCAATAAAACCACAGTGATAAGTATTGGCAATAGAAACCTAATCACAAGCAATAAGAGAATTTTTCAATGAAATGTTTAACAATCTCTCTTAAATGTGAATCACAATGAAAGCACATAACAAATGCAATGAGCATGCCAAAAGTGACGCGCAAACAGACAATCATTTAACAGCTTCGTTGTTCAGTTGGACCATCGACACGTGACACAAGAGAGACTGTGCAGTGAGGAAATGAAGGTGACAGTGAGGAAATTGTTAATAAAGGACAGATCAGCTCACCAGTACAGCGGGGTTTTTTTTGTTTTCTTAAGTCTATTAGCTCTATTGCCTGTGTGCCTTGATAAATAAAGTGGTTAAATTCAAAGTAAGGCTGCCAAATTAAAAATAAAGTGGTTAAATTCTTTTTTTTTTTTTTTAATCATTGTATTTATTGAAAATAAGAAAAATAGTTAAATTTAATTAAACATTTTAGCGTGATTCAAGAAGAACCAGTGCGAATATTTTACATCACAATTATCATATAATCAGAGTTATCAGTATTATAGTGGTAATGGGAAAATGTGTTGATAAAAAAAAAAACACGTTGCTGCTGCGCCTGTGTCCGAAAGACTGTTGCTAACATTTGTTGAAGCTGGACAGTATTTACTGCGAGGTTTTCAAAGCACGATAAGTTTTAACAACAATTAAAATCTTAAACAGTAATACTAATTGTCCTGAATTTTATTGCGGTTTATCGTGAAACAGATTATCGTTTCATCCCAAATCATGATTAATTTTTCAGCTATAATCGTCCAGCCTCACTGCATGTGAAAAAAGTAAAGCGACTTATGGTTTCAAAGGGAGCTGCGCAAAAACTGATGAATTACCTCAAGTCAATCTGGTTCAGCTCGAGGTTTCTGCCTGTTAAAAGGAAGTTTTCCAAAGAACAGCCACCTTTAGTGCTTGCTCTTTGTGAAAACTATTATGGTCTCGGTAAATAACAGTGCTGCAGCTAATGATTATTTTCATTGTGTCTCAATTAACTGTTTAGTTGTTTGGTCTTTAAAATGTGAAATAGTGAAACATGTTTATCAGTGTTTCCCAAAGCTCAAGATGACGTCCTCAAATGTCTTGTTTTGCCCACAAAAAGATATTCAGTTTACTGTTAAATTCACATTTAAGAAGCTGTAATCAGAGATTTCTGACTCTTTTACTTGAAAAATTACTCGCATTGCTTGATCGGTTATCAAAATAATTGTATTTAGTTGCTGACTAATTAAGTAATTAATTGTTGCAGCACTGTGGCCCCATCCACAGGGCACAAGAGGTCACTGAATGGTTTGATGGGTATGAGTATGATCATGAGGATGGCAATTAATTTAATAATCAATTAATAATTGGTTAGAATCGTTGCAGTTCTAGTAAATAATATTACCCTGAACTAACGTCTACTACAATTTGGCACTGCATAAGTAAAATTGACTTGAATAAAAAGGACGATATCTCTGGTTCTGATGGATTGATTTTAATCCTTTTTTTAACTGTCCATCATGAGTAGAAAAATGTTATATGGGTGTAATGTTAAATTAAACTCACTTTTAATTCATGCCTCAGACTCTGAGATGACAGAGAGCAAGAGTCAAGAGGAGGGAGGTGAAAGGATTGAGCCCTCCATGTCCGCCATTTTTGTGGAGGTCAGCCTCGGGTCTGATGCGGAGCCTTGCTCACACTGTTGACGCCTTTAGCATTCTTGGACAGTCTGTAACCCCATGTGTCCTTCCAAACTTCCCCAATCATGTCTGAAGCAAAAAGTGATGACTGCACAGTACTGTGGACAGCCTTGTCCGCCTGGCTGCCCCTCGCCCTCCTCTGCTGTTCTCACTGTTCTCCCCTGTCCTTTTTCCTGCCTCACCCCCCCTTTCTCTCCTCTCTGCTCTGAAAGTGAGCCAGTGTGCAGAATGACCTTCAACCACACCCACAGGCAACACAAAAAAGAAAACATTGGCATAGTAGCATGATGAGGGGAGAGAATAGGATAAACAAGAGGAGAGAAGGGTGACAGAAAGGCAGTGGGAAGAAGGAGAACAAAAAAACCCACGCTGAAGTGAGGAAAATGGAAAATCTCTTCTCTTGGAAGCCAGCAGAGCGCAGAGCTGAATCTGACAAGAAAGATGACTCTCCATCCCCTTTCTCACCAGTCTGATTAAACCTCTCACTCTAAAATGAACCCAGCACACTGAGAGCCACAGAAAACGAGGGAGCTGAGGACTTGAGCCATTTTTGCTAAAGGTGCAGACTGGAATGCCTACAGATACACTTGAAGAAGCAGGACCTTGAGGAAACACGAGGACGGTGATGCTGGGAAATTCCTTGGCAAAATTAAATTCCCAAACGAGGAAAAACTGTCTCCAAAAGATTCATTTTCGAACAGATCTGCCTCAGAAATTCCCAATCCTTCTGTTTAAGCACGCAGTAAGCCGGCTGTAATGAGTTAATCTACAACAGAGGGATGATTTCCTTGTGTGACTAAGACAGTAAGTAGGCAGAAGGAGGACTAATTAAAGTTGTAACATCTGCCTTTCTGAGCTCTAAATGTGTCTACAGGCTACAAGCATCTTTCGCTCCACTTCCCTCGCTCTTATTTCAAGCTGAGGAAGGGTAAATAAGGTATCAACCGGGCTCCGAAAACAATGCAACTAATCTTCTGCGAGTGGCATCATCATGATTACCATAACCAATGAGTATACTGTAACTGGGTGCTTTCAAGTATTCATAGCTCAACTTCCACACAGCTGATGGAGGAGGAGAAACTGAGGAGGGGTGGAGGGTGGGAGGTCTGTGCTGGAGCACGTAACATGCTTACAAATTAACAGCACACAACCAAAGTCGGACAGCGTGAGAGTGAGTGAGTTTCTCCCTCCTCTCCTCTCCTCTCTTCCAGCGCTGCACCGCTTCTCTCCTGAGCCATCTTCCTCGCTTCGATCAGTCTCTGCGTCGCCGCTGATGCTGAAGCTCCACTTCTGAGCGACTTCCTTCCACCGGGCAGCCGAGGAGCAGCAGCAGCAGCAGCAGCAGCAGCAGCAGCCCCTTGCACGGCTCTGTGCACTGCCCCCGCTGCTGTGTCAAAAGATAAACCCGACAGCAGCAGGAGCCGACACTGCGGGAGGTGACAGATCCAGATTCACCACCAGATCCGAGCCTCTCTCTGCAACAAACAAACCGTGCGGAGCCATCGGGGGAGGGAGATATCGGCCACGCCAGATCTGCACGGACGAGGATGGAGAGGGAAATCTTGATAAGTGTGAGCCGTCTTTTTGTTCCCACTAACTCGGCTCTGCTCTCCCCCTCTTGCAGCCTGGAGATGAGCCTCCTTCCTGGAGCCTGACTGTGTACAAACAGCCGGACTGTGAGAGCGAGACTTTATCACCGAGCACCGGCTCATCAACGCCAATAAAAAAAAGACTTTATTGGTCACCGACAGCGCTTTTCTACTTGGAAGGGTGGGAAAAAACACACATTGCCAGGAGGATCGAGCCCAAGTGCAAGACGAATGGTTTGGGTAACTACAGCTTTACTTTGCACGGATAAAACCCCACAATACCTGCTGTTAATAGGGCAGTTATGAAACAGGTGTTGCAGGGAGAGATTGTTATAAATTGCCACAGGGTTGCAAGAACAGCAGTGCATACCGGGGCACCGAATCATAACCACATTTTTTTTTCCAAGAAAAAAACAAACAATTTCGAAACAAAAAACAAATCCCTCAGGCATCACTTTGGCTGCTACCTGACAAATCAACAGATGTTTCAGTCATGTGGCTGCAAGTCTGGGGAGGGGATTTATTCAGCAGTGCATTATCAGAGATTGCACACTGCCTGGCTGCCTCTCTATTAATTAATTAGTTTGCACATAATGGCAGAAGATGTTGTCCTGATGCCCTTGGTGCTCTAGTGGCACCTGTGATAACTTGTGAGGGGGTTCTCTTGTCTTTTTGATGTAATTTGAAGCTCCATGAGGCGTGTTTATGGAGATAAACTGTGGGTGGAAGGCAAATTAATCTTCGCTCCACATGGATTTCTGTCCACCTGGAAATCACCCAATATTAATAGAAAACAAGAGCAAGTGGCACACCCCACCCCTCGCTTTATCTCTGTCAGTGTGTGAGTGTGTGTCACAAAGAATATGAGAGCTTTTTTGGATGATTACTTAAGACACTATAGTGCAGATGGAGGGAGAGCCCATGTGCACTAGTGTCACGCATGATAAGCTTAAAGACTAAAAGTGGGGAAAAAATGGGGGGGATAAAAATAATTTTTAGTGCAAAACAGAGGAAAGCACTTATAGTTTCAGTGTCTAAGATTCGCAGGGATCTATTGACATACCAGTGCAGAAATATAATACAATATACATCTTTCCTTGGTGTAAAATGAAAATTTGAATCATTATTATTTGGGGGCATGGATCCTCTTTCACAGAGGTCCCCATGTCAAACTGCCATGTTTCTACAGTAGCTCAGAACGGAGAAACCAAACACTGGCTCTAGATACGGCCTTTTGCATTTTGCACAGCCACTACAGGGCTTCCTACACGCTTGGAGGGGTAGAGTGAGACAGTGTTTGCAATCTGCCAGGCTCACATTACCAGACAATCAGAGATATCGCTGCCTACCAATCATCTGGGGCAGGGGTCAGCAACCTGCAGCTCCTTTGCACACCTCCAGTGGTTCCCTGTGGCTCTGACAAAAACTTGTATGGAAATTGAAAACAGTTCTTCTTTTTAACTATGGATGTCAAATCCACAAAAAAGAAAAGTCTCAGAGAAACATAGTAGAGAATTTAATATTTATAGCTCCAGGCAGACTTCGATTTTTTGGCCAAATATGTCTCTTTTGATAGTAAAGGTTGCTGACCCTGGTCACTAACAAATCTATCCCCGTTAAATTTTTTCAAGGACAGGCCTCAGCTGAAATGATTCTCTCGAACAATACCTCCACTCTCCTCAGTGGCAGGCACACAACTTCTGCATGTCACCACCCCATAAATGAAGGGCTGCCCTCAAGATTTTGCTTTGCTTTGCAGCAATGCAGGTTTCTTTTTTAAACTCTTGAATCGTTTCCATGGAGTTTTAGCAATGAAAACTGGAAGATTGTCCTCAGTCTCTATTGAGCAAAGAGTTCAGAGACTGACTTCTGAGAAGGGTTGGGTATTGTGTTTTTTTTAGATACTACCAGTGCCTAAGTGGTGCCTGAGCTTTTATTTAACAAGAAAAAAAAAGTTTTCAAACATTGATTGCTCGTCCTTGTGTTTCAAGTGAAATACAGCCACACTTAACCTGCTGGTATCAGTGCAAATTATTTTAATGTTAACTAATGAGGACATGTGGTGATGCTTCTGTTGCCTTTAACACCTATTTCAGAGCACCTGAGGGAAATATTAGACATCTCAGGTATTTAAGTAGCACCAAAATGAGGCACCGAAATCTATGTCATGATACAGTCTGGTAGATACCGGTTGTATAGGAACCGAGTTTAGGTACCCAACCCTACTTTTGAGTTTAGGAATCTGCAAACTCACTGCTAGATGCCACTAAATCCTACAAACTGGTACTGTAAGATAGGAGAAAATGCAAACATAGACTCATCTTTCACCTGCACGATTACATGCCATTACTCATGCTTACAGCAAAATAGGTTACCTCACCTTGTCAACAGCCGTGTCACTGCCCAGACAGGGGAGTGATGAATTTGGTCATTATTGATGAGCTGAGTGGACACACGGGCTGTCATCCCAGTCGCTCACTCAGGACAGAATAAATTACACTGCGTTGACAGCAAGTCAAAACACAAACACAGGCTGACAGGGAGATTTCCAGGGTGAAATTTAAGGCGCAGGTGGAATAAGTTAGGAGGCACGACCTCGAGGAAACGCCATCTGCAACAGTGGCTGTAAACGTCTCCATCCATCCTCCTCCCCGGAGAGTGGGTTTGCTCCCCGAGAAAGAAAAACCAAATTTAAATTCCAATATCCTCTCAATCTGCGGTTTGAAATTCATTCAATTTTGAGGGAATGATAATCAAGTTGCGGAGTCTGGTGAGACAAAAGGCTTCTTAGACAATCAGATATTGCGAACGCTGGCATGATCCACGCCTGTCCTCCCACCATGCCTCCGAGCGGATTAATCAGTCGAGATCGTTCCTTTCCTCATCTCTTTGATTCATCTGGTTCAGAACAAACCCTAATGTCTGTGATATTTCAATACCCCTGCTGATGAATACATTCGGATTCATCCAGGCCAAGCTGGCTCACGAAATGCATGTCTTCAAATAAGTGGGTGGAAGTCACTTTGTATCTGCATTTGAGTCTTTTCCTCTTCATCACTTTCACCCCTTCTCCCCCTGAGCTTATTTATGAACTATTACCATCATGCAGTAACACTTTATTAGGCATGTAGACAGCCAAGCGGCCTATTAATCTTTCACTTGCAGTCGTATGCTCATTCTGCTTCTCCACACTTGCATACACAATCTGAAACCCCCTTTTTTTTACCCAGTGGAGCTTCCTCAGCCCTCTTCAATGATTCAAACTGCACGGAGGAGATGGCAGAGCTCCTGTTAGTCTTAGAGTGAGGGAAGCGATGCGTCTTCCATCGGCAAGATATCAATACACACTTTCCACTGGCAGACTTTTCTCACAGGCCGCAATCATGCTGACAATCTCTCGCTCAATCATGCTCAACTGTTGCCATTACGACACATCTGAGCCGGTAATGATTTTATATTATAATGTCATCGATCCTGCTGAGGGGTTGACACCCCCGAGTGGTGCTGAGCAGATAACAGACAGCCCAAAGGTCCAAGCTGTGCTTTACAGCTAAATACGATAAAGAGACGACGGTTCGATTACACTGTAAAGTCAATGATCATTTCTCACGCTACGTCAATACTGAGGTTTATACTGTCCGTGGCTGAGATATGAGCTGCAACACACAAATAAATGAACCTTCATATTCAGGCAAATTAACATTGCCTGCATGAACTCATCCAGATACACAGTGTGTACACAAAGATACGAGTCAAACGCATCTCTAAACAAATAGCATGTTATCAATATTCATCTGAAATGAGAGGGGAATTTGCGATGATTAAAGACTGCAGCACACTGTGAGAATAAACATGGCAGACTATAGAGGCAAAGAAAAGGCTTTGACAGGGCACCTAGCTGCGCCTGAATGCAATTAATTAATAATGAATAGGATGAGTACAAAAAAAGAACAGAAACAACAACAACAAATAGGGGAAAAAAGTATCAGCTGAGGAACTTGGGGGAAATATTAGAATCAAAAAGAAGCAATGTTAAGACCTTTTTGGAAAATGAAGACTATTTAATTCAAAGAGCTGCAGAGTTAAAAAAAAAAAAAACAATTTAACAGGCTTCTCAGCTTGAGCAGCCAGGGTAGATGTAGCTCTGGCCAAAGATGAAGGGCGCTCACTGCTTACTAGGCAGCCAATGTCTTAAACCATAGCAACAAGCATAAAACTATTTTACATTTGGTTTGAATTCATGCAGGAAAAAACAAGAATGTTCTTATCCTGCAAATTTGTCAGTTTCACTGAGAACAGATGGCTGCGTGTAATGCAATGTGAGTGGAGTTTAAAATTCTGTTGATGTAACAGATTTACCACTCGGCCTGTGTATACGTCTTTTTCAGGCATGGTGCCCACGCCCCAGGTGTGCGTATCAACCCTGGTCACGGTGAGCACGATGGCAGTGGTGGACCTGTACCTGTTGGAGCAGAGCATGCTGGGAGCTCGTGGTCTTCCCGGACCAAGTGTGTGGCAGTATGCGGCAGTGTTGCTGGGGGATGTGGGCTTCCTGCTCGCGCTGCGCTTCGTCTCAGCAGGTGTGGTGTCAGAGGCACGGTCGCCACGGCGTGGTTTTGCCAACGCGCTGTGGTTCCTGTTCCTGTCGCTGCTGCAGCTCAAGCTCTTCTTCGTCTGCCACAACTACAGGCAGGAGCGCCGGCCGCCTGACCCACTGGCCAGAAAGACCCTGACGCTGTTGCTGTCCATCTGTCTGCCCTCACTGTTTCTCATCCTGACAGGAGCTGACCACATGACCCCGCAGCGCAGGAAGCAGGAGGTGCGGGGCCGCCTGCTGTGGGTGGTGGTGGACCTGCTGGATGTGCTGGACCTGCAGGCGGGGCTGTGGGAAGCCCAAGCAGCGGGGACTGGAGGGGCGGTGGAGCAGAGGCTGCCCATCTGGGCCGAGGGCCTGGTCTTCTTTTACTGCTACGCCCTCCTGCTGCTGCTGCCATGTGTGGCCCTCACAGAGCTGGGGGCCACCGGCCTGCCAGGACAGAGGGGGCCCCGTAAGGAGGCTTTGTACCCTTGGCTCAGCTTGGTCACTATCAATATCTTCACCCTGGCCCTGCGGGGCACAGGCATGCTGTGGTACAGGGACTCCCGTGTGTCCACTGTGTTCCTGGGGAAGAACCTGCTGGCTCTAGCTGTGAAGCTGAGCTCTGCCTGGGAGAGACACAAGCAGGAGCGCGCTGCTGCGGGAGCTGGGACTGCGGCTGGAGCTGAACCAGGGGACTCGACCCTGCCAAGCCAGAGCTCGGGGCAGGGAGAGGGCCAGGCCCAGGGGAAAGCCCCTCCCTCTCATTATCACTCACTGTCTCGCTCCCAAAGCCACAATCTCTCCCATGTCAGCCTGGAGCCCACAGAGACGCCCTTAGGACCCTCTTTCATCTCCCATGAACTCTAGAGAGTCACTCTGAACATGCACGCATGCACAAAAGCATGTACCCACACCCGAAAGTCGGACCAGCCGAGCCAGTATCACATCCAAACAGATAACCAGTGCTGAATTTCAGCACAATGGTGGTGGGTATAATGCAAAACTGTGGAAATGCATTCGGCAAGGCCTGGCTTTCTGCACATTTTGTTGTGCTAAGAATAACTCAAAATGCATTACTGTGATTTGTGGGAGTGTATTTTTAAATGGAACACTGTGAACACGTCTATCGGACTGTAAAGAATATTCAAGAAATGTATGTTGAAGTCTAGTGGTGTTTTTTCCTTTCTTTAATCTGGGCAAACTGCCCAAACTGCCTCAGATGTGTTGAATTTCTTGCATTCAGACCCCTTGAGGTTTTCTTCATAAGTGTTTTAATTCTGATTTCTTGCTGCTCCATGTACAGTATTTGTTTGCAGGTGAGAAAACCAATCATCTGTGGTTTAGTTATTTGTTTAAAGGAATAGTTTTAAAGTGGGGCTGTAGAGGTGCTCCTTGATAGTCAGTGTATTACCTAAAGTAGATGCCAGTCAGCATGTCCCCAGTTTGGAGAAGGAGTGAGGAGCACTAGCACTGAAGCTAAGCAATGAACTGCTGGGGACAGTGTCAGCAAGAAAAGGCTTTTTAGCCACTTAACAAAAGGTCCATCTAAAAAAAGATAATTAATATCAGTGTACACTGTATTTAGAGTATTTTCACAGCTTTACCTTGCCATCAGACAGCCTTTTCCAATGGGAAACGGCGTTAAGCAGGCCAAATAGTGCTCTCTCCAAACCAACCAGACTCATCTGTAATTTTAATTCGTAGAACCTGGAGCTGCTGATCTACACTGCTTCAATCTATTAGTGTCTTTGTGGGTGAATCTGAACTATCTATATAGTATACTATACCACTGAATCACACAATAACAAACAAACAAATCGAGGCAGTGGTAGACCAGCAGTTCTGCGAGATAAGATTATTCACAGAAAATTATGTCTGACAGCAAGGTAAAATGGCAAAAAATGTTCTCAATATAGTGTACAATGATTTTTTTTAAAAAGGTGGATCTTTACGAAGTGGCTAATGTACATTTTGCTCCTGACCACAGTAGTACATCACTTAGCTTCCTACACCAGTGCTCCTGCTGCTTCTCCAAACAGTCGGTATGCCAACCACCATCTATTTCAGGTAATACACCGACTATAAGTACGTCAAATAATACAAACTATCCCTTTAAATTAGAGTTCAGTTCATGTGGTTTGTGGGAAAAATCAAATCAACACTCTCCTGTCATTAGATGCGGTCTGTGACCTTTGGTGTGCATTTTCTCTGTGACTTTAAAGGGAACCTTCAAAGAGAAAAGTTTAACACAGCAGAGTGATGATTTATTTTTCCCTTCAGTACCACAGAGACATGATTCAAAAGCCATCAACAGTAAAAACTCACTCTACACAGTGCTCCAGTATTTCAATGTAGAGTCTAACCCAGAGACTCCAAACCTTTTTGGCTTCTGTGGCCCTTTAAATCAAAGTCTGCTCACGATCTCAAGTGATGTTCCCTTCTTAGATTTTTCTTATTTCAGGAGGTTTCAGAGTTCTGAAGAGGTAAAGGTATTCACTTTTTTTTCAATGAAATGAAGGTTAGAGAAAAGTCAGAAAAACATAATAAACAGAATATGTGTGCTGGATGTTTCTCCACGTATCCTATCTGTTTATGTCATGACCTCCCTGATTTATCATGCTGCCAGATATTTATTCAAACCAGAGGGAAACACCGGCTGATATTACTCAATAGTTGTCTGGCAGGAAATATTAATCAGTGAAATCACTCACTGTGGTGTTTGGTTGGAGTGAAAACCTGCAGACTCATGGGGCCATCCCTGCCAAACTGTGTTTTTTTTTTGTCTTTTACGTGATTTAAATGCAGAATTTGAGCATCAGCAAGAGATGATTTTAGAGATGCGTACTGTATGTGTTCACATATTTTTCAGGACCACATTTTCTGTTGATGTTAAAGGCATAGTTTGGATTATCTGAAGTGGGAATGCTTGAGGTACTTATCGATAGTCAATGTCCCCAGTTTGGAGAAACAGAGAGGGTCACCAGTACACATAAGCTAAGCAATGCAATGCTGTCAGCAGGGTAAGCAACAAAACGCATTTTAGCCACTTAAAAAAAAGGTCACCCTTTAGAATATTTTTACCAGTTTTATTGAACCATCAGACAGCCTTTTCTGGTGGAAAACTGTTGATATGTGAACCAAATATCGCTTTCACCAAACCAACCAAACTCTGTAGGTAAAGTCAGTAATTTTACCTCGCAGAATACACGAGTTGCTGGTCTACCGCTGCCTAGACTGTCTGACTTCAGTATTTAAAAACAATAGTTTGAATTCAGCAAAGTCACAGAATAACACTTTACCAGATCGGGGCAGTAGTAGATCAGCAATTCCCATGTTCTGCAAGTTAAAATGACTGGTTTCTCCTGTGGAATTTGGTTGGTTTGGAGAGAGTGATATTTTGATATTTGGCTTATATAACGGCAGTTTCCTGTCAGAAAAGGGCGTCTGGTGGCAAAGTAAAATGGTGAAAATATTCTAAATATTGAAGAATTTGAGCGATTGGATGAACATATTGCCGTCTGTGCCTATGGTCCAGTGCCAGTTGTTTTTTTTGGGGGGTGATTTTTTGGGCAATATTTTTCATTTTATTATGCTGGTCTGCAGACTTAGAAAATGAGAGCCGCTGCTGAGCAACATGCTCTCATCCAGCTCCACAGTACACACCCACTCAGCTGGGGCAGAGTACGCTGAGCTGGGTTGAAGAGTGAGAGGGGGTGAATTAAGGATTTATTTCAGTCAAACCAGAATTGGTGAATGTTGGAAGAGATGAAAGACTAACAAAGACAGTTTTAGTGAGTTTTATTTTGTTCTTCTGTTGAGTTTGAATGAAGCGTGTTGAGTTAACGAGCCAATTGAGCTCATCTTAGTTTGGCAAAAGAAAAAATTTGAATCAGAAGGTGTATGTTTTTTTTTCCAATGTTTAAGTTAATTAGATGTGACAATGTATAATTTCTTGACATTTTGTGAGTTAATTTTTGTTTAATGGATGGAGTGAGCATATGTAGCGTACGTAACGCTGAGACTTAGGAGGACGGGAGGAAGGGGGGGTGGGGGTGGGGTGAATATATTGGCAATGGCCAGTTGCTGGGCTGACAGTAGCGGCTGGAAAATTTTTACATATTGCCCAAGCCTAAAATATAGCAAACACTTAAAACTGGTTGATTTTTTAAGGCTTCAAGTGGCTTAAATACCTTTTGTTGCAGACCCTGTGCACAGCAGTCCATTACTTAGCTTCCATGCTAGTACCACTGCCGTTTCTCCAAACTGGGGGCGTGCTGACTGCCATCTCCTGTAGGTTATACACTGACTATCGATAAGAACCTCATACAAGTTCACTTCAAATAATCCAAACAATTCTTTTAAAACCATCCTGTAGCAATTTTGGCACAGCAAAATGTGCATAACTCATGATGCCAACTACTTATGAAAAACACCGTTTCCATAAATAAAATCTTTCCACGCTAGGGCTTAAAGATGGGCAACATGCTTCATCTTAATCCTGTTGCAAAACAAACTACAGTACAGGTCTATTTTAGTACATTGTTTACAAAGACAGAACACCAATGTAAGTAATCCCTTTACAGTTTGAGAACACATTCAAAATTCATGTTTTGCTGTCTTCTGTCGTCTGTACTTGTCTAAAAAGTCTGTTAGTCATTTTCAAAAAGAAGAAAGACTGTCTAGCTACCCTTGAATCTCCCTTTTTCACTTTAGATGAAAGAATTAAACTTTTTAATTCCATTTGAATTATGGATGAAGTCTCTGATTCACTGATTTGTTCAGATGTGGGTGTTATAGTATCATGGGATTCTGGGTCAGAGCAGCAGGTGTAGAGGACTTACAGTACAGTCAAGTGCCTTGTTTCCTCATGGAGCTACTGAGGCGTCATGAGACCGACACATTCTGTAGACCACGTGGGACTTGGACATATTACCATGTGTGTGTATACTGTGAAGTGATTCCACAGCTGTTGTCAGCTACACCTCCAGGACAGAGTGCAAACTAATAAAGTGTTTCATACTGGCCTGGTGTTGACAGTTCATTGGCTATTATGCAGGAGCGTTATTGGCAGCCTGTCACCCACATATAGGGGAAAAAAACAGGAGGAGTCGGTGCAAATTATTCAAGAACCAAGAGGCCTTAGGGACAAATAACTGCCTCATACTTTCTAAACCTCCATTATATTAAAGTCAATCAACTCCCGTTCTGCAGTCACAGAAAATTGCGTGTTTTTATGTTTTGCTCACACTGAAACTGGTGATGGGAATGGAAGCCCCCCCACATCTTTAAGCTAGAAAAAACGCGCTCTTTGCTTCATGGAGCGGCACCCTGACAAAAGGCCGTCATTTATCACAATTATGCCCGCGGCCCCATCAGCTCGGATCCTCTCGCAGTAATCCTTGAGTGTGCTGTCGTGTTGTCTGCCTTTAATGCTGAAAGAGAGAAGAGTCTTGATGTGACGGGGGTGGGGGGCTGTCAAAGAGTTGTAGTAAGTGCGCGATGTTTTTGCAGAGTGAACCGGCTCCTTTTCCTCACAGCGGCAGTGAATGCACCAGTCGGCCTCTCCTCTGAGCTTTAATGGTCCTATTAATTGAAATTGAGGCTATTTGTCAAAATGCAAGTGCTTATTCTCGCTGCGTTATGCTTGATTTACAGCCTATTTTCACAGGATGTATTAAGACTAATGTACACTCATCCACAAAGAGAAATTCAGTTAAAGTTTCAGTGGGGAATTTCTCTCCGGTTCAGAGAGACTTTTAAGGAAAAAAAACCCACAGAGGGATAACCAGTGTAGTAGACAGCATCCAACTCATGCCTACCCTTTTTTCTTTCATCTCCTCCTCCCCGCTCACTCTACATTTCAAACACACGCATTCTGGATGCACTCCCTGTTGGGCAACTTCTCATATTTCTATTATACTAAAAGCAGTGACTGCATAGGCAGCAGGCTCTGCAAATGACTACCTCCTAGAATTTGTTACACCTGTTAAGCTCTAGATACAATGCTCAGCATTTTCCCTCAGCTCCCACAGACTCTCATAACCTGCTCCTGAACAAAAGTGCATGAGCCGCTCTCCTATTTTCTTTCTTCTTTTTTCGCCGCTCTCTCCGCCGCTCCGCTATTCTTCCCCTCTATTCGCCTGTGCTAATTTCACTCCAGCCTGTAATTATTCTCCTGTACCAAAGCTGTCAGTTTCTCCTTTTTTGTCTCCCGTTCCTTCTTTTATTTCTCTCGTTTGTTTAAATTTGCCCCGCAGCCGACAGCCAGCCTACCTCTCTGCACTTCCCCTGTCAAGGGTGGTTAGACAGAGATGAGGAAAAAAAACCGAGGAGGAGAGGCTGGCTAAGATTAAAGGGCCGGGGCCACAGCCTAAAGCAGAGCGGCTGCCGACTGCCATTTATTTACCGTTTGCTACACACGGTGTGAGCTTGATGGAGCACGGGAGCCGAGAGAGACAAACGCGCACAACACGGCGCCCCGACAACAGCGACATCCCAAACAGCCAAAAAGGAGGCACCTTTAGACAAACATATGGCTTTGTTTTGCTCGGTTGAGCACTTGGTTACAACCCATCTCACCTCATTACCCCTGACGCGGCGACAGCTACAGTGTGCCTACGAGCTCACACCCACCTTGTCTGGCAGAGAGAGCCACATTTAACAGACAGATGTCTAAATCATTCATCATAGCACACACCATCAGCACCACAGCTTCTGGAGAGAACTTCAAAGTATATTCTACGAGAAAGAAATGATGCAAAAGACCCAAAGTCTCTTATGATACGCATTACGCAATGCAATACTGGAGACAAACGCATACTAATTCTGGTCTCAGATGTCAGGGTGACCTGAGGCTAAAACAGGAGATAAGCACTGGTCAGTTTGTCTGACACAAACTGGTAAAAATTGGGTTTATTGGCAGAATGAAGCAGAAATGGAAAAATAATAGTTTAAAGTGCGTTTTCATTAGTGTATAAATGCCTGAAAATAAGAAGAGTTGTGATTTTGCTACTCTAGAATGAGCCATTTATATCTACAGAGGGCAGGGGTCCTCTTCCACAGAGGCCACCATCTTTCACAGCCAGGGTAGTTTCACACTTGGAAGAGGAGGGTGATTTGAGATGTTTGCAATCTGCAAGTTCACTACTTGATGCCACTAAATCCTACACACCGCCTGTAACCGTTGAAATGGACAACAATTACAGGCGGTAATTGGATAAATCCAAATGCCAAAAAGGTTCAAGCTTTTTGAATGCGAGTATTTTCTGCATTTTATATCGATGAATATTTGAAGAGTTCAGTAGACGAACAAATCTTAACAAAATTTTTAAACTGAAAGATACATGTAACATATCTGCGTTAAAATTAGCCTATATTTATCTATAATAAAATCTATATAAATATATACATAATAAATACATAAGCTAATCTATAATTTATTCAAGGTAATGATGAATTAACTTAAGGGAAAATGTGGAAAACACAAAATGATGTCAGAGAGTGAAGAAGAAAGTTAGCAAACATGTCTAAACAAAATATGAATAACACTTAAATATAATTGCCTTGTCCATGAACATGATTTCTGCCTGTGAAGATAACAACTCCCATGATCCTACTTCACAATGTCATCAAAGTACATCTTTTGTTTTTGTTTAGACGGAGTAGAGCCCCAGCGGTAGAAATTACTAATAACATGCACTTAATTGTTGAAAGTTTTTTGGCAAACCCAAATTCCAGCTTCTCAAATTTGAGGATTTTCTGTTTTCTCTATTTTATATCATCGTAAATTAGAGGTGTTCAGTGGACAAACAGATCTTTAACAATGTATCTTTACTTGAACTAACTATATATTGTCACTGAATAAATCAGTAGCCTTTAGCAGTAGAGTTACACTCCCTGGTGACACCAGCAGCGCTGTTAGTTCAGCTGGGACTCACAGTATGTTAGTTCCTCATTAAAAGAGAACAGAGCCACAGAAACGATTATAATCTGATAACTCTACACTATTAACCTTATGTACAGTACTAGCAGCCTGAACGCGCTACTGAACTGAGGACAGCCAGAATCAGCACTGAATTTGGCTGTGTGAACGGTGATGCGTTGACTTACTTACTAATGTGCATTTGAATGGTGATGTGACCGTGTAGGTAATTAACTGAACAAAATGGTTTGAATCAGCAGAGTGAAATACAACTGTAAAATTCACAGAGGTGGAAGAAGTACTTAGATTTTATAATGAAAGGGTAACTTCACTTTTTTCAAGCTGGAACCCTGTTTTCTGATGTTTTTGTGCCTACGTGACTAATGGGGACAACAATTTTTGAAATCACAGCTGTCAGACGAGAGAGGCTGCAATGGCAATTGGATACTGTCAAAGTACATGCACTCAAAGTGCTTCTTTCACTACTGACAGGCTCAGTTTGTTATTCTAATGTCTGACAACATTAGAGAGCTAGACCTTTTTGTGAAAGATTAAGATCCTTTTTGTTTAATCAGATGATTTATCCCTCTCGCCCAAGCCATCAGATTCTATTTACAGAAACAGTAATTTTATCATCGTAAAGACACTTCATTCAAACTCAGCAGTAACAAAATAGACCAAAACCATCTTGTTTCATCTTTCCACTGTTCCAACAATCACTAGGACTGGTTTGGTAGAGATAAACCCTTAATTCACTGTGTTAGATGTGAAAATATTCTGGCTGTAAACACTTTCTCCACGCTGCTTCTCTAATGTCCAACCCCCTTCGTCTTGCTTCTCTCCTGATATTTTCACATCTAGTGAATTAAGGGCTTGTTTTGACCAAACCAGAGTTGGTGATTGTTGCAAAAGTAAAAATAACAATACCACAGTGTAAAACTCAGTTACAAATAAGTGTGGTGTAGAAAAAAATCAATATATACCTGTAGTAGAAATATGAAGTAGCACAAAATGCATTTACTCAAACAATATTCAACCTTGAGCACAGTACTTGAGTAAATGTACTTGGCTACGTTCCACCACTTAAAAGAGATATATTTATTATCAGACTGTCACACAGAAAATGCAATTTAAAGATGTATTATTCGGCTGTGGAGAATATTGTGAGTGGGTATTAGTTCACTATTTTCTGACACTTTATAGTCTCAGTGATAAATTAATCAATTGAAAAAATAATCAGTTGATAATAAGAGGACTTTGTTTGCTAAACAACAGAAAACAAAAAAAAAAACATTCTCAAAATGAATCAACCAACACCTGTCTCAATGATATTCCCCAGAGCGCACTGCACAATAAAACAAAACAAAACAAAACACAATTTAGGAAAATAAATCAACACGGAGATATCCGTTATAGTAAATGAACCCCTCATATACTGCAGCTACGTCTCAGCTGAGTTTATGAAATCATAAACAAGAAAAAAAAAATGTGGAGGGTAAAAGGAAAAAATGTGAGAAAACAGTTTCAAACAACAGAAACATAAAACCCAAGTGTGGTGTTCAAGAAAAGTTCAAGACTGCAATTGGGAAAACTCAAAATTAATCACATAGAAAATAATTTCAATGGAGTCCTGCATCCATAATTTAACATGCTTCTGGCTGAAACTGAATATCTGGACCAAACTCAGTTAGGAACAAGCGTTCAAAGGCGAAATGGACCCTACAAACAGAGACAGGTGGTAAAGACTCCACTGCATACTTGTTGACGTTGGTAAAGCAACACTATTCTGACTCTGAGTGTTATCTCAAGCTGTCACACATTTCAGGCTCAGCTAAAATGATCAGATTTCAACTATCGCATCTGTGGGAAAGGAAACAGTGTCTTTTGGGGTAAGAGCACCCAAAAATACTACCCACATCCCCTGATGCTGACATGTCAGCACTCATGTCACTGTGACAGGTTTTATAAGATGTGAGAGACACGCAGGATTGTTTAAAAATGTATGAGTGCGACTGGAGTTTTTATGTATGCCGATTGGAAGCTGTCATTAAAAATATGCCCTCTGTCTGTCAAGTAATCCAATTCTGCTGTAAAGTAGAGTTTAATAAGTGTTCTGTATTTTATGTTGTGCAAAATTAACAAGGTACGAAAAAAAAGTGCATTTTCTGAAATGTTTTCACATTTTGGAGGCAGAATGTGCAAGACAGAAAAACTCAATGACCTTTGGAGTTGAGTGTTGAGTGACAGAGAGAGTTTGCTAATTCTCACCACTGAGGTCTCCAGTGTAGCTGAGGGGAGGGAAGATTTAGCTAAGCATTAAATGTGATCAGTAAAAATCTTAAAATCAATTATACATCTAACTGGTAAACAGTGCAGAGAGGGTAAAATTGGGTTATTACGGTCTCTTCACTTGGCAGCTGTTAAAATCCTGGCTGCTGTATTTTTGAGCAGGAATAAAAGAGGCGGAAATGGGATGAGATTAAAGCACAGATCCTCCTCTTTGTTATTGGATAAAAATGTCTGGATGTTTCCCAACTGCAGGAATTATTACTGTACTCACTGTATTATTCCTTCAAAAGTGAAGTCACTGTCAAACATCAATCCATGAGGCTCTGACTGCCGACTGTATGCAAGATCTCCTGAGAACAGGATTTCTTAACTTGTGTTCAGGGGCGTCACGCAAGCCAAAATTCTGGGGGTGGGGGGGCACAATTAGAGCGGCAGGCATGTGGGTCCTTTCCCAGGGGAAAAAAAGAGAAAATAATGACGCAATTTTCTGCAATTTGACAGATATATTCAAAGATCTTGAAGGCATCATTTGGAAACATCACTGAATCGTTTTTTGCAGCTCCGTTATCACCCACCTTATATTAAGGTAAACACTAAATATTTATAAATGTTTATGTCAATTATTTTGTGCGGTTATGGTTGGGAAAATGACACACTGTGCTCAGACTGCAGGCACAAGTGGCCCAGTAAAGTGGATTTTCATGCCTACCTTAACATCTTTCAATTATATCTACAAATATTTCCATGAAGGGAAAATAGCCAATCACTCACAACCTCCTGACAGAGGACAGGGCTGAGGCTTTCTGTTGATCAAAGAAGGACGATATTTTCCTCTACATCTTATTTATTGATTTGATTGATGTAGATTTCAGCGAAGCATTCATCACAAGCTCCCCCATGAAGCTGATTGGCAAACTGAACACTCTGGGCCCCGAGTAACACACTCTGCAAACTTCCAAACAAACATACAGACAGTTTGGATTGGCAGTCTCACCTCCTTCACTCAAGTGCTCAACGCTGGAGCCCCCCAGAGCTGTGTGCTCAGCCCCCCTCTATTGTGAACTCTATTGTGAAGATGGCACCGCTATCAATGATGAGACTTCCTTTCAGGAGGAAATCAACACCCTTGCGGAGTGGTGCACAGAAAACAACCTGCTGCTCAACTTCAGTAAAAAACCAAGGAGCTGATTGTTGATTTTTGGAGAAAGGAGGCAAAGACACACACCCCTGTCAACATCAGTGGAGCTGAGGTAGAGCAGGTGAACACTTTTAGATTCCTGGGAATCAATATCACAGAGAACCTGTCATGGACATCACACATCTCCGCCCTGGTAAAAAAGAAGGCTCAGAAACTGCTGTATTTCTTAACGAAACTTAAGAAGGCAAGATTCTCATGCCATATTCTTGTCAACTTCTACAGAAGAGCGACTGAAAGCAACCTGCCTGGAAACATCACAAACTTGTATCACTGGATGTGCACAGCCCAGGGCAGCCAGTCATTAAGCTGCCCAGAACATCACTAGTACCCATCTACAGAGCATCAGTGATATCAGAGATGTGCAGAGCCCAAAGGATTCCAAAACATGATACTCACCCGAGACACAGCCTATTTACCCTTTTGCCTTCAGACAGGAGATCCAGAAGTATCTGTTCCTGTACCACCAGACTGAAGAGCAGCTTGTTCCTTCAGGCTGAGACTGTGTAATTCATCCTTGGCACTCCTTATAAATTAGTTTGTTTTATATTTTCGACAATCAAAGAGGGAACTGCAACAAAGTCTAATTTCACAACCTTGTAAATGATAAATAAATCTCCTTGTATCTTGACCTGGAGTTACCAAATGGACTTCAAGGTTTTGCCAAATATAGCCTGTGATAGTGGTGGTAAAAAGCAGCTTCCTGTAATAAGATTCACACAGTTCTCCTTTACTAATATTAAATAGGATGCTATGCTATTACAAGTCACATCTACACACGCCATGAGCCAGAAGGCTACACAACTGTATTGAGTGACGGATGCTAATTTTAGCTGGTTCTAGCCGACTATCTTGCAAAGCAATCAATGCCGATATTTCTTAAATGCAATTAAGTGTGTTTCATTTTCACACATTTGAGGAAGGGATTGATTCTCTTTAAACCATTTCAGCAACACACTGTTAAAATGTAGCTGTAGCAACTGTACAGCTCAGCACTGATGTGCAACAGAGTGCTGCATGCATATGCACCTGCTGCTGTGACCTTCATCCTCCAACTTTTGGAAGAAACTAGTTCCACGGGGAAAAGGAGGGGTGTGATTTTTTGAAGTATGATCCATAACCTAGAATCTCAAAGTGTTCCCTCCAGTAGTAGGAATATCAGAAATATTTTTAAAAAATGAAATAAATTAATTTAAAAACATCTAATATTATCAATATACCAGACATTTTTTAATTAAAATACAATGTAATTTCAAATAAGTTTCATCTTTCCTGCAATAATTTTAGTAACAATCATACATGTAGTGTGTGCGTACCGTATGTCATCCATGATTACTGGTAGTTATGAGCTAAACTGTTATGGCAAGATAGTAAGTGGATGTAAAATGTTGTGACTGAAAATAAATGAACACTGCAAATGTGTCTCCAAACTGGAACTATTATGAGAGAAGTGCAGATCAGGAAGACAATGTTTCAAGCAGGCTTGTTGAAAATGAAGTGGTCTCGCATAGCCAAACTTCTCTCCACAGCGCTCAGTGCTGGAGGAAGGTCTGGCTCCACACATACACACATTCTGCTATAGGGGAAGAAGCACCCTGCCTTTCTCTAAACCAATCACAAATGTCTTGGGCAGCGCTAAGCCCAGGATGCAGCGACGGCGTTGCTGCAAAATAGTGCTGAGGGGGAACTTTTGCATGTTGGAGGCAAGCTCTGGCAATAAAATTACTACATAATTGCAAAAGAAAAGGTAACAGCTGTTAGCTTGTTTACATTTGTACCATTAGCGTCCCAGGTGCTAAGAGAACCAACATTTTACTGAGCACAAATGGTAGTGTCTACTTAAAAAGCGTCAGTGTTCCCAGCCCCTGCCAGCACCAAATGGCACAAAACAGTAAGGTGGTATTTGGAAAGCTAAATATTTTCTGAAGTGGCACGCGGTGTAAAAAATTTTAGAAACACGGATCAATAATTAAAAGAACACATTTGACTCATAATATATAACGGTCATAATTACATATTATAAAATATATATATATATATAATATAATATCAGAAATCTGGTGGTGCACATGGCCCTCTCAGCTTGGGCAACACACCTCTGTCTGTGTGTTAATACAAAACAAATCAGTTAATTGATTTTTTCCCCCTTGGGAGCAGTGAAAACAAGCTGTTAACACAACATCTGACACATCATCACCTTTTAGGCTGATAATGTGAGCTTGTTAGCAAACAGAACACATTCAGCAGCAACACTATCACTCATTTGGAGTCGTGTCTCAGGCTGCCTGATGAATTCAAGTCTGATATTCACTCTCCTTTTAGCTCTGCTTTTGTTCCTTTTTTCACCAGCTTGTCGGCAACCATGTCTGTCTGTCTGCAGGTGCTGAGGTGGTAGTGTACTTTTTTTTTTCTTTTTTTTTGCTGAAATCAGCTGCCTGCTGTGGTTGAAACAACACTATAAGAACAGCGAGAGTGAAAACTAAAACAATGAGTTTAAAGACAACTCAGCAGCTCTCTTCAGAGCACTTCATTATCAGTGAGTTTTTCAACATCTGGAGGGAAAGAAGGACTGAGCTTAGAACTGAGCTGGAGGGACTGAATCACTTAATGATTAAAACTAGACAGCAGAGGTACAACAGTAAGTTGATTTATTGTCTAGTTGATCAAAAGAATGTTAGTTGCCAACTAGTTTGATAATTGACTAATTGTTTCAGTCACTGTTCAGGCAACAACGTCAAACATTTGCTGCTTTCAGCCTCTTAAATGGAGGAAAGGATTCTCACATCATATAGAAGGATTTCACACTTTTTTGTAATTTCATAGAATAAAATAAAATAATCTGCAGATAATTGAGAATGATTGTTTGTTGCAGCCCTACTACATAGTGACCATTGAATGGAGGTATATATAAAAACCATTAAACCATTAGTTGCAAAATCAGATTACTAAACTGAATCGGCAACTACGTTGATAAATGATTAATGGCTGGTTATTTTTCAAGCAAAAAATATGCAAAATGTGAAGATCCCAGCTTCTCAAATGTGAGAATTTGTGGCTTTTCTTTGTTTTATCTCATCTTAAACTGAAAATTTTGGGGATCTGGTTAAAAAAAAGCAATCTGAAGACATCATACTGGGCAGTGGGACATTGCGATGGACATTTGTCGCTATTCTCCAACCTTTTCCAGACCAAAAAATTAATTGATTGATTTGCTGAAAATAATAATTTAATTAAGGCTGTACAATATGTAACAATTTGCAAAAAAAACCCAAACAAACATAAAAAAACAGACTGCGATTATTTTGATATACAGATATATAACAAAAAAAAAACTCCAAGACACTCTCTTTTAAAACAATTTAAATTCCTTAATTGTCACTGCCTTTGTCACATTGGACCTAAAACAAGCGAACTCTGAGGTTTCGGCATCACGTCTTTGTCAGAGAGTCAAAAGGAGAAATGTTAAATTGTTTGTTTGAGCATGCTGTTACAATAAATGCGTTTTAATTGCTTAAAAAGAGAGCGCCATGGAGTTTTTTGGCATATTTGAGTACACATTTAACAAACTCAGTTTGAGTCTAGGAAGTGTTCCTACCCAAACATTTTATTATGTGACTTTTGCTGGGGTCTTTATCAGTATGATCCCTTACATCTGGAGAATATGATTTGTAGGTCAGGGCATCTCTGCAGCACCACAACGCTTCATTTATAATGGTATGTTGTGACATATTTTAACTTCTCAAAAAAATTGCAGTTCCTGGGATTTGTATATTGCATTTCCACATTGTGATAATCTTTCAATTAACTGTTCTGCCTTAAAATAAATAAATAAAACGTTAATTGCCACCCCCAGTTGTGAAAATAATAGGTGAAAATTATACCAAGCAGATATGTAGAGCAACATAAATAAATAACAGTAGAGAAATCTGTTTAAAATGACTAACATCTGAGCACTGAATCTCTGTCCCAGTCTAGCAGGGAGCTGGGGTTTCCAGTAATGAACAAATTTTATGTTATAGTTTATGTTGTGCAGCTGCTGACAGCAGAGTACATCATTCTGAACTGAACCATAAAGTAATGGCACTGTTACTGTCGGTGTCAGATAAGAGAAATGTGAGATTTTCACATCATTTAACTCCTTTCTGACATTTGCTTTTTCCTCGATATTATTAATCATGTGTGGCTCTTTTCTGCCAGTTTTGTTCACTTTTCCATTCTCCTCTCAGAGTGTCGCCATTAAGTCACGGAGATGGATGAACTGTGAGAATTGATCTGGTTTCCAAGCGTGCAACAGCATCCAGCGCTGATGAGCACTGTCCATTAAAGAGGCTAACTGGTTCTCATTTGTATGTGCAGAACAAGCCACGGGGGTTGCTTTCATTCAATCTTGCAGAGGACAATCAAATTTTAAATAGCTGAATGGTCATTAAAACAGGAGCAGATTGTGTCTTTATGGTGTAAAATAAAATATATATTTTACGAGGAAGATTTAAAACAACACATGTGTGATCAGAAGCAAAGATGAGGTTAATGGACAGAGCATCAGCACTGAACAGTTAAGTAACAGATGGACGAATTTTATTTACACCAAAAAATAATTCAGCCTCGGTTATTTTTATCCACTCACTCTGAACCACACATTCTGTCTTTGTTCATTGCTTGATGCTTGTGGACTGCCGACTTATTTTATTATTGAAGGAGCCGATACATAAATTTTTCTAGGTGAAATTGGCACCAGTGGTGAAAAAGTTGTAGCGGTGCATCCCCGAGCAATAAAAAAACAACACAACCTCAGCTGTCTCTGCGGAGCAATTGAAGCAGAGAGAAGTATACAAGAATTTAAGACAAAACCTTCACAGGTTCAATCCCATTTCATCACCTGGCTTCTAAAGAGTGAGGCTAATGCCTGTGGACAGCTGCTGCTGGATGGAGGCGTTAGTGTCTCTGGCCTGGAAACTGTGAGAAAATAGTTGCAGCAGACTGAGGCAGAGTGTAGCACCCACCTGCACAACGGAGCTGTGCGACTTGAATAAGAATGGGAATATGAATAGGGCTAAGAGAGAAGATGGAGGTGGAGGTGGGGATGTGCGACGGGGTGACTAAGGAGAGAAGGAGGCAACTATGTGATTGGCAAAGTGAAAATAGGGAAGGATCAGGTTGTCTCGCCGTTAATGAGAACAGTGTGCAGAAGGTCAGTTGATAAAATGAAGCCCTGCTCCTGCAATTATCTTAATACTCCTGATTACCCAGAGCGAACAAATGGAACAAGAAGTGGAATCGTGAGTAATTTTACCTGTCCCAGGATGGGGCCAAGTGGGGGTCCAGGGGCCGCTTGTCCTGACCTCACTATCGCACGGATTACATTGCCTGCATCCAATTTCTTCACAGCCTTGGCTGCCTTGGAGATCTTTGACATCCTGCTCTGTCTGGAAATCCTTAAATCTGCCTCCGAGTCAACTGAGAATCCATCCACTGCAAAAGCAAGAAAAACAAACAAATTAGTCCTTCACAAATACACAACTGCAACAAATCATTTACACGCCGGGCTCATTAAAACATCATACGCTCAAATCAATACCGATACCCGCAGGCAGCGCCCGTGCCTTTCCATTCTGCACCGGGCGAGTAATTAAAAAAATCTTTGCCTTCGATCGGCTCAGCGAGAGCCACTTTCCTGGAGGTGTTTGTGGTGTGGATCAGCCGTTGAGTGAGATGCTCGCAATGTTGACGATCCTGAGAAACTGCCAGGATTTAAACTCCTTTCCAAAAAATTCATGGC
>JAJHUR010084215.1:0-32545 GCA_027495735.1 Lutjanus campechanus
GTCTTTCAGAAACATTAAACACAAGAGCACATGGGAGGAATGGAATAAACTCTTTTCTTTAAAAAAAAAAAAAAACTTTATCTGTTTTAAAGTACACTGCAAATGTTAGCATGCCCGCCTATATCATGTATGAAGCTGTTAAGTAACTTAAGACCTTTTTATAGAGTTCTTGTTTGAAAATGTATCAGAGTCCACTGGAGACAAATGTCTCAGCTCTCAACTCAAGGAGTTTTAGCATTAGCTTACGTTAGTTAGCTGCTAGCGACATCCGCTAGCGGAACTCATGATTTTAGTTGACAAAATCTATGGTAGTCCGAAAGAAATGAGAAGCTGCTTTTGTTTACTTTTCTGTGGAATTGAAAACAGTGTTTCAAAATTACTGCCAATTTTTATGTTAAATCCGCCAACATCATCATGTAAAGTGCACGTGTGCAGCACGACATCGTAAAGCTGGACAGGCATAGCAACCGTAACTAAGGAGGGCAGGGCTCAGGCGAAGGGCAAATTTTACAACCTGGGAATGAAACTCAACCATCTTTGAATCACTGATCCATAGTGTTGGTAATTTGATGACCTGGGAATGAGACTCACCTATATTTCTCCAGAATCACTTACTGCACCTTTAATCTCAGGGTTCGGTTTTCCAACTTGGACAGACGCAGCAAATGAAAGTGATTTTTGCTGAAAATCTAGTCTCCTGATAAATGAGGGTCAGCACTGGATTATTCAAATAAAGCATTATCATCGTACTGTAACTGATTTCTCAGAAGCCTAATAGGCTTCTTTTGGTCTCAGAAGAATGTTGGTAACTCCCACGCAATGTTTATTAAAACAATGATAATGACATAACGTTGCCCAGCAACAAATGCTACTCCAGACATTGAAATGGCCTCATTGCTTTTGGCAAAATCAGTGAAATCCTAATCACTGGATGTCTCACAAAGGCCCAAGACTTCTCATTGTTACTGGGCTAAACAGAATAAGAGACGGTATCATCTGCTTTGTTTTCTGCTATGAAATGCACATGTTCTCGCTTCCTTGATTGTGACTAATAGTATTTTGACAGCGCACCCAGCTGGTGTATAGGCAGTATGGGGTAGCGCATCTGCTATCCTTCTCAACTTCAGCCTGACCTCTCTGAGGGAAGCTGACACACAAACACGCACACACACACAAACACACATCGCAGGAGGCCGCCAGCCCACGCAGGGTAGCTGAGTGAGCGAGCTAACAGCCTGTGACCACGCTGTAATTATGAGCCGTTTTCTAATTATGAAGCACTTCGGTGGTTCTGCCTCGACCACTGAAACTTTTATTTTTTTATTTTATTTTATAGCCTGCAGGACCAACGATGGAAACTAAGGATGAAGGGGAAGAAGGAGAAATGATAGATGGAGGAATAAAGACAATGAGAAAACTAGTGGAGAAGTTTAGAAATGATAGAAACAAAGAAAAGTACAAACCGTGGGCAGAAAACAGAGAGTTAACAAAAGACAGAGACCAAGACAGAGAGAAACAGCCGTCCCTCAGCTGCAGTCCTCCCAGCAGGGTTCTCCACCAACAAAAGTGGCAGCGAGCTGCCTGTAAAACAGAATCATTACACCGTTAACCCCCAATCCATCTTCATTTGACCGCGCTGTAAGAAACTATATCAGTAAAGAAGCCATGGAGCTTCTCGAAGTTGACTGTGGAAATGGGGTGGAGCGAGGGCTAGGACCGCTACACATCCCCCCACAAGCCAGAGTCTCCCACCCTCTCTCCTGTGGATCTGTGGTTGGGTGCAGCAATGAGAGGTGACTTGTGGCCGATTGTGATTTATGTGGTGGTGGGTTCGGGTGTGCAGGACGTGGGCCGGTGGAGGAGGGAAGATGGATCCGAGGTGTGACCGAAGGAGACAATCTGATTACAGCCTTCTACCTCCTTTCATCTTCATCTTCAACACTCACCGGTTCACTCGCTCTTTCGCCCACGTCATGTAGCTATGGTAACCTGAAACCTTGTAGGAAGCCAACTGCTTGGAATGACCCGATGGTCAGTGCAGAGATGGACACGTGCTGAGGACGTGTTTATGTTGAATCTTGTCCTCATCACAAGGAAACTTCAATTTAGAGAGACGAAGTCAAGTTGTTACAGAAGACGGGATAGAGACAGAGGGGAAACTTGTTGTCAGAGATGCAACTGGATCACTGTGGCGACACATCACCAATCCAAACCATAAACAGTTCCCAAAAAGAAGAGCCAGTGACTATCTGATTGCCTTGTTGTCTCACTTGAGAGACGACTGTGCGATTGGATGACTGTTTCCCTGATTTCATCTTTTCTTCACCGATACATTTCTATCTTTGTACTTTTACAGAGCTGGTCCGCCCTCAGTGGTTACATTTCAACTGACACCTGTGGACTCAAGTCACATGACTTAGATTGGAGTAAGACCTGACTCACAAATTTGATGACTTTAAACACATCTTGACAATGTGAAAAAAGACTAACACCAATGACTCATGACTTCACTTGGACTTCAGCCTTTTGACGTGAAAATACTTGATACATTTCCCACTCTTATTTTAAATGTGCCACAAATTAATTCATTTCCCTTCATTTCCTGAATCAAGTAATGTTAACATTGTTCATTCCCAGCAAGATGACAGTTAATTTCCCAGATACACTTCAAACTAATGGCATGCAATCCAGTCGCAGGACAGAACCGGTGAAGAATGAGCGTTGCTTTACTGAGCTTAAGTTGAAAAGATCTACATGGTGGGCAACAAAAACAACAAATTGCAGTATGCAATATGTGCAGGTGGAAACTTACAGACGGAGACGCGACAACTTCCAGCTTTGTTCAACATTTGAAGCTGCACGAAAAACGGAAAGTTGAGGCTCTTCTTGAAATGGCATCACATTTGTTGACGACTTGTTTAGGATTTGAAATGCAAAGTTTTGGACTTGGGACTTGACTTCGGTCTTCTCTACCTTGACATGTGACTTGCAAAATAATGACTTGGTTCCACCTCTGTCCATCAGTGCTTACACTTCAGCTGACACTTTTTCTCAGTGCTTAAATTTCAGCGATTCAACACACTTCAGCTGATATTTTATTTGAGTTAATGAACTTGAATTGGTATTGATCTCTTTTAGGACTTGCACTTCAACGCACCTTTTCAGCACAATTTATCACTTCAAGTGACATTTCAGCTCCTGTCAGTAGTTGACCCTCGACTGAATCTTCAGCTCCTTTAGCACGTTTGCTCCTTTAGAACTTTTGGATGTCAACAGTTCCTGTCATGTCTTCTCTCTTTTTTATTCTCTTTACAACACTTTTTACTCATTGTACTTCACTCAGTTCTTCTGCTTTCACTGGGTACTTTTCAAGTGACACCTCAAACCTCTTCAGGTCACATCCACTTTTAAAACTCAACTCCACAACTTTTATTGTCAGTACAAAATTTACCCCAACTGTCAGTGCTTAGCCTTCAGTTGACACTTCAGCCGACATCCTGTTTTGAGTTTATACACCTGAACTGGCATTATTTTATTTTAGGCCTTCCACATCAGCTGACCCCTGCAATTCATTTACTAGATACACTTCAACTGACAATTAGACTCCTTTCAGTGCTCAAAGTTCCACTGAATCACAGCTGCTTTCAGTTACTCAGCTTTCACTCTTAAATAGACATCTCAGCTCCTTTAAATTTGCAATGTTTCAACAATAAATTTTCAGCAGTTAACCTGAAGGTAGTCATGCCACGGTGAGTCTTTACGGTAAAAACATTCCAGACTTGATTTTAAAATCAGTTTTTGCTGCAATTTTTTTTTTTAAAAAAGGGAGCTACAGCATGCAGAAAGATGTACATGCACACTGTCAAAAATGACACAGGAGTTCATAATTTCCTCTTTTATTTGGATATATATAAATCACTGGATCAGTAGAGAGATCTTAGATGATTGCCACTATAAGCAATTGTAAGGATGCACACAAACAGGTTTGCAGGAATGTGTGCACATGAACATCTCAAGCTGACCGAGCCCTGCTGTGTTCTAAGACTGCCACCAAGTGGTCAGACGTGGTAATGGTGTTTCCTTACATATGCACAGATATTTGAATTACAAAGTTGATATTAATCTATGATAATGAGAATGACACTGTGTGAAAGGTTAAGAGTATCTTCATGTCAAAATCCACAGCCCTCGTGATGACGAAGAGGAAGGCTGAGTAGAACAGAAAGGTGGGTCGCACAAGAAACATTGTTTAAAATACCAGCAGTTACTTCCTAATATCCATATTTATATTGGCACAGATAAATGCTGACTACCTCACACAGTCATAATGATAAAGGTAAGCAGTTCTAAGTGAGCAGCCCGCTCTTCACTAAATCACAATCCAGACATAAATATGAGGAGTTGATTGTCTCATCTGCCGCCCAGAGGGAGTAGTGAAATGTTAGTCTTCTCTGGATTAGATCATTTATCACCATCATCAGTACAGTGTGTATTACAGTGCTGCCGAGAGATGCGAAAATAGCTGACCGCAGTGTGCGATCCAGTCCTGACTAAGGCTTTGTAAGAGACACAAAAGAGCAAAAACTCTGCTTAAAAAGGTGCTGGGTGTAGCAGTTTTAACGTCAATAAATCATTATCACCACAATTTGAGACATTACAGGCACTTTAAAGATGAAAGTTACAAAGTGCCTCGCAATCGAGGAGGTGAAAGACCGACAGAAAACAGAACGAATGAAATACAATGAGCTGTAAAGTAAAGAATTTGTCATAGGGGTAAAAAAAAAAATAAGGCAACAAACAGAGCAGGGAGAGAAAATAGAGATGAAAATAATGACCCTAAAGTTTCACAGATGCTCATCTGAAATGAAATGCAAGAAAGTTCAGAGCCAAGCCATGTTAAGCATAGAAACATTTTGATTTTACTAATGAGGAATAAAACGATAAGGTGGAAAAGAGTAAAAAAGTTTATTACGTTGATTAAAATCAAGGCATGTGTCCAAAAAGACTTGTTAGTTATTAGAAGCAGGTCTAATATATTTATCGAACAGACAAAGGGCAGGTTGAACCGACCGAAATCACTTTGACTGTTCATTAGCACATCAGTTGCACAGACATGCACGGATGTCAAAATGACCTCTAATTACGAGACACAGAGGAATCATTTATGCTCACTGTGTCCACAGAGCCAAACTGAAGCCAACAGTTATTTTAGAAAACTTCAGGAGGCAGCTTTAACACAAACATCCTCGAGTAATCTCCTCTGTCAAAAGGCTCGAACACAGGCTGTGTTCAAGGATCCAGGGAGATACTAAGAAAATAGAGATTCTCTCGTAAACAAGTCAAGTATCTATACAACTCTTGAGGGAGAAAAGGTCTAAAACTGATTCAAAACTACTATTAAATTAGATTTTCTTCTTTTTTTTTCACTGCTCACAGTAGCAATAGAACGGAATGCAGTCGAGTTCTCAGGGGAATTTTGGCAGTAATCCTCCGACCTCTCGCAGATAAAGCAGAGGTCAGAAAGTAGAGCAAGAAATTCCTGACCTGACTTTTTACTCAATCTGTAAAGCTGAAAAATAATTTATTTAGCATTTGTGAACATAGACACAGAAGCTGAGAGAGGCTGTTATTGCGGCCCCCTTTGCAGCCCAACGCAACAAATACGACAGCTTGGTCGCTGCCCTTATGCTTCAAAGTAGGACGCTATAAGGGATTTCTGTAGCGTAATTTCTGGAGTTGTCCATCTAGTGTTATACATTAATGTGCCATCGAAGTCAGGGGACGTGGTATAAAGGGCAAAAATGTCTGCGTTTGGAGGAAGGATGGGTCAAACACAAACAGTTTGAAACCAGTAGTCAACATAAACTTCTTTTTAAGGCTCTTCACAAGTGATGTAACTCTACATTCTTACATATGTGAACTTGTGCAAAAAACTTACTTATTTTAACCCAAACCCAAGAAGTTTTTGTGCCTTTATTTTGAAAGTCTACCTGGACATCCCCTATCTATTATTGCTACCTTGAATGCAGAGCCCTGTGCACTGAACTATTGAACAAACTGCTGCTGACGAGTTTGAAGTGAGAATGTGTTGGTTATTGTTTCCTATTGATAAGAGGCAAAGCAAAAGGCCCAGTTAATTTATCATAACAAAACAATGGCTGAAATGCACCGCACTCGCCTGTGGAGTTGCAGCTGGGGTAGCTCTCTCCCCCTCCTGTGTTGGAGCTTGACTAAAGTACAGTCTGATGTATTGATCAATAATGGGAACTCCTTGATCTGACATGTTCAGCTTTAAACCAATTGACTACAGTTGTCAAGTTGTTGCCATGCATGCACGCTGGCACGGCGTATCTGTGGCAAACATAAGCGCCTTTTTGTGATAACAGGTCGAGTATCTTGATATGGAGATAACAATGCTTGTTTTGAGAAAAATGCAGCAATCAAGTCATGAGTCTGAGATAACAACATGAAAAAAAAAATTGCAAGAGCAGGTGTTTGTCAGTGGTCTTAAGAACTGTGGTTGCAGTGAGATTATTTTACAATCAAATAAGAGTTTCCCTCCACTCAAATGTGTTTATGTGGCTATATGTGCAGATTTTGAGATGAGAAAGCTTGTTTTCTTTCTCTGCAGCCCCCTTAATCTGTGTTAAGACGTGGACGTATGAGCCGGCACGTCCTCACCAGAAAAACGGCTAAGTGTCCCGCCTGAAACCAAAGGCCACCGTTAATGTATCTTAAGTTCTTAAAGGACCTGCGTGTAGGATTTCGTGGCGTCTAGCAGTGAGCTTGCAAACTGCAAACGCGTTGCCTCATTCTCCCATTTCAAGTGTGTGGATGCAGAAGAATCGCGAGTGTCCACAAAACTCATGGAAGTGCCTCCTCAGAAGACTATGTTTGGTTTGTCTGCTCTGGGGAAGTGTAGGAACATGGTGTAGCTATAAGGTGGCCTCCATGGCATGGACCGCACCCTCTATACAGTAGATATAAACAGCTCATTCTAAGGTAACAAAAACAAAATAGTCGTAGCAGTTTGGAAGCCAATTGTAGTGCAGCATGCAACTTACACGAGTAGAAACCTCCAAAACTCACAGAAGAGATTTATCAAGCGATGTGAGTGTGATGAGAATTTTTCTCCAACTGAAATTTAGACCTTAGACACATCAGACAAAATCGTCTTGTCCGCAAGGATCTTAACTTTAAACTGCCCATCGTTAACTCAGCGTCAAAATTTACTATTCGATTTGTCAAAAATTGACACTCCCCATTAATTTGGTGATTATTCGCCTTCAGATTCAGTCTGTAAATGACAGGAAAGGGCACCATAGCTGCTAGTGATTCTATTATCACACAGCATGAGAGGCATATTGTATGACAAAGCAATATAAAAACACCATATGATAGTTGCAGCACTGCAGATACAAACCCAGAAATTTAGAAGCAATAATATTAAAAATGTACAACTTATTGGTGATGAGATGTCACGTCTGAGGCTCAGGAAAAGCTATTTTTAGTGGAAGGGGTTGTTATTGATATTAATGAGATACTGATAATACTTTATAAGTAGTGGGAAATTTAATTTGTAATTGGGCTGTATCATTCCTGTGGTCTACTAGAGATCAGAACCACTTTGATGTTACACACTACATATTCTGTCAGATCTGCTGTTTTCCAAGCTTATCAGAATTAATTTGTCAAAGTTTCTCAGACTTTCCAACACGCTGCACACATCTTCTCCCATTGATCGACATGTTAACAGACAAACATATGGACGGATAGACCGAGAGACATCCAGACAAGCACGCCACAACTCCTCTGCTCATTACCCTCTGGCCTCAGCGGAGGAGCGCGGACTTTTATTTCCAACCTTCTTTCCGCTGGGTGTGACATGAATAACCACATTATGATTACCTTCAGCTCTGTGAGGCGGCACAGCCCTCCCACTCAAAAAGACTTTGTGTAATTAAAACCAAGACAGCAAAAAGCTTGGGAAATAACTTGAGTGTCAGGACGGAAGAAAGAAAATGAGGAAGATGGGAGTGAGGCAGGGTGTGAGGAGCCTCTGTAATCTGGTTTGATTACTATTGCGCGGAGACGGAGAAAACGAAGATAGACGGTGTGGGACGGAAACTGTGCCTTTCACCTCAAATGACCGCAAATAACAGCAACAAATAACTTTAATTTGGCACTTGAATACTCAAGAATTATTGCAATACAAAGTCAGGAAACTAAGACATATTTAACAAGTTTCTTTCTAAAACAACAACACAATAAAATGCCCTCTAGGATGGCCTCTAGAGAAAAAAAAATCACAAAAAAAGTGCTGTGGGCTGCCCTACATGTTGGAAAAATAGCTGAGAGCTGTTGCCCTGGTGCCCCATCACATGCAGGTGGTGCCTTTTATTTTTTCCACCCCTTCCCCTCAGACAGCCTGAGTGCGCCACTGCCCCCCAAAGCAATGTGAGCACAAACTTCTTTCACCTGTCTTAAAGGGATTAAAATAACTATGGGGATTTATGTTTTCCCTCTGATCCCCCCCCCCCCAGACTGTTGCATTTCACTCACTTCATCACCTGCTGTGCACAGACTGAGAAGACTTTCTGCCTTTGGCCACAAACAATATTGGCAAATAGTCAAAGGACTCAATTAGTGAAAGTGAGATGTTGTTCTTTGTTGCAGCTTTGTGAATTAGGTGGTAAACAGTTTGATTTTCACAGGAAAACACTGTATGTGGTGTGAACGGGGCATGAAAGGGGTTGAAAATAATAAAATATAAAACTATAACTTGCTTGAAATACGAATAAGCTCTATGGCAACGTGGCCATTGACTAAAAAATAAAAACATCCACACAAATCAAGAAAGATTTCTGAGCTTAATAAGTGACAACTGGTTGTAAAACCAAATGGCAGCTCCACAAAGAAAATAAAAACAATAGTAAATTTCAAGGCAACAGCAGCAGCAGCAGCAGCAGCAGCAGCAGCACATCTCCACTGCCATGTGTCAGACAAAGAAAGAAACAGAGCACCTCTCACAGGTGTTCTTTTATAACCCTCATCTGGCTTTGTTCGCTCAGACCGACCAATAGAAACAAAGATGCTGAATTAGCTCGTGAGAGGAGACAGGTGTGCTGTTTTTCCTGCTCTGACAGCAACTGACATGTGTTTGTTTCCCCTAAAAGATATTTAGAGGAGAAAGGTGGGATTCTAGTAGTAACAAAAAAGGTCATTTCATGACTAAACTTTCTTTTTGATAAGTTTATTTACATTGAAATGGCTGGGGGGAAAATAATCTGTATTAAAGAGCAAAACCTTTATCAAAGCACATGAGCAGCAGTGAGTTCTGTCTCATCATACAATCAGCAGAATAAACAGATACACCTGTGAGAGAAAAGAGATGAGAAGATCCAGCAGCTGAAAAAGGCAACATTTAGAAAGCCGTTAAGAAAATCTTTTCACTGTCAGAGCCATAAAAACAATATAACTTTTTACACTCGGTTATGACCTTTGACAGGCATCAGAGAAGCCATTAACAATTTACACTTCAATTTTATATTTAAAGCATTATATAAAAGTGGCATCACTTCATTAAGCTGATGAGGCAAATGCCCAAGCAAAGAGCTACCTGTTCACACATCTACAGTAGCAGATGTTAATTAGCTGTCATTTCATTTTGTTAATTATCATCAGACTTTTTCTATCCCTGACTACTTACACAACTTAAGTCGTAAAGACACCTGCAAACGGCAGAAACCTGCACAAGTTTTCAACGAGCATATCCAGGTTTCTCAAAACCAAACAAAAGGTCTTTGCATGTACAACTCTTTACCAAAATCTAATCATTATCAGAATGCTTGTGTACATGTAAACACAACCACTGATTAGAGGGGTTAAACAATGAGCCAGAAAATGCAAAAACACTCCTTAGAGCTGAGTGTAATGGTGGACAAGGATGGATAGTAACTAAATAGGCTACATGTACTCAAGTTACTTAAAGCTGGGCAGTTTATTTTTCCATGTTAGGGCAAAGTAGCTAAGAAACACAGCCATGTTTTCAGCTTTGTGGCAATGCATTTTTCACATGACCCAGTGGTTAATGGTTTGTTTGGGTTCAGAAATAGCAGAGTAGTGTCTTAACTCATAAAAGAACACTCCCCTCCTTGATAGCAAAATTCTAAATCACCAAATCTGGAAAGGTTTTCACAGAACGACAATAAAAAAATTTGGGAGGGTTTTAAGTACAGTTTTGAGGTGCTTCTACTCATTGCACTACATTGCAGGCAAATATTGTTAGTGTATTATTTGACAACTTTAGTTACTTGAAGGTTTTGATTAAAAATACAAATAAAATCAAAATATTTCTACAGATGAATCATGATGTATACGACTTTATCGACAGCTGTGTGAAAATTCACAAGCTACCAACTTATATACTGTACAAAAACTTGCTTCAACATTTAAACGTACAGTATCTAAGTTCTGCCACTATGGGGTCTCTCTCAAATTAATGATGACTGAAGAAGCAGCATGGGATCATGGGGGTTGCTGTCTTCACTTTGAAAGTGCCACCATGACCGATGAAAATCTCTCTGACATGACTCAGGCAGAAGTCATGATCACTGATGAGGCGAGGTTTTTTTCACGTTACATTTAGTCATGTGTGCTGACTTCCTTCTTCACTCTGATGTATCCGACCTGTCTTGTTTTCCAGGTGGTTATAGCAACTAGCCTCCAGCTAACAACGGCTTGCAGGAAACAAACCGTTACCTTGAATAAATTACGTATTTCGTTGTAATCGATCATCGCATCAAGAATTTTTCGGCATTTTAACGTGGAATGTTACATAGCTTTAGGTAAAGTATACTTTAATGCATCTACAATTATAACCCATTTTTCTTTAATGGACCATTGTATATAATAAGTACCTGTATGTTTGGTATTATAAGTATATATCAAAGCTAATAACAAACATTTGAATTCATAGTTGTGACAGAGAATCTACACAGTAGTGTGGCCGATGGCTGACTGCAGAGTTAGTTGATAATCCTCTGTTGGTTCTTCACTACAAGTGACACCTCACATGTTACACAAAGTCATCTGACCCATCGCTGATATAAAAAATATTAATTAGTGCAGCTTTAAATAGTTGAGAGCGTGACCGTGTGTTCTCAACAACACAGGTGAAACTGGTCATCAAGGGAAAGAAAATTCATTACAGTGACACGTGTTGACACCAGTCATCTATATCATGTCTTGCACACACTCTCTCTCTCACACACACACACACACATCCTGTATTGTGCGTTGTCCTTTTGGAGGACAGCAGAAATGAAGGTGCCAACAAACGGCAACTTTCATCAGCCTTTCCCATGTTTTTATGGTGACAAGCAGTGGCACATCGTATTACAAACACACACACACACACACACACATACACACACACAGATTCCCCGTCAGACAGCCATGACCTCAGATGTACTGCGCAGACAGATGCTGTTCTCCTCTCTTGTTCTCTCCAAAGAATTTGTCGCTGCTTTAGAGAGACTCGAAATATGAAAGCAATCAAATTGGACTGTGAGGTTATCGGGCGTATAAATTAAAGAGGAAAAAAATTCATCATGCTCTTTATCAGCAGATATTGAAGGTATGTGCCTTCAACCTGCTCTCTTTAATTTGGGTACAAATAACACGGCTTTACACTCTCAAACTGCGTGCAGTGTATATGCCAAAGCACAATTTTGTGTGCAGTTGATCTCCCAGTCCTTCTCATTAACTTCTGTGGAAGGCAGATGCATCGTCAGGTGAACTTTGTCGTCATGGTAACAAAACAAACACATGGTTAACGTTGTAGAATAGTTGCAGCTTGGTTTGGTTTAGGCAACAAATAAGGGGGTTATAATGGGTTAAAATACTGTATGCTGCATTGCCTTATGTTGCGTTCATTGACAGTACAATAAGTAAATGAATCTTCCGTGTCTGAAAAGTGAGATCAGTGCGGAAGTGCCTTAAACATGCAGTCTTTCTAATGGCCAGCAGGGGGGCGACTCCACTGGTTGCAAAAAGAAGCCAGATTGTATGGAGTCTTAGGAGACAATGACTCTAATTCTCACTTGATGTATGACCTCAGTAAACACTTTCCTAATGAGTTTATGAGTCATTTTTGGGCTTTTATGCCTTTAATCAACAGGATAGCTGAACAAGAAGCAAAGGAAGAAATATATTTAGTTTATCTTTAATACGAGAAAGATCGCAACCAAGATGGCGACCCCCATAATGCCAAATTCAAGAACCTCAGAACTGTAATCTACAAACTAATGGGTGATGTCACAGTGGATCCATCCACTTATTCTATTGTCAATGGTTACATTATGTTACATATGTTTTCTTTAATTACATTTTATTACATTACTTTTTATTATGTTACATTTTGTTACATTGTGTTTCATTGTGTTATGTTACGCTACATTATGTTATGTTATGTTATGTTATGATATGTTATATTACAATATATTACATTACTATATGTTACATTATGTTACGACACATTATGTTTGATTAGGTTACGTAAGTTAAATATGTTACTTCTGTTAAAAGACATGCTAAAACAAGTCTAAGATTGGAGATATACTTGCTTTTGACTATGTGTTTGCATACGTACCCCTCCGCACCTACACATCCATACACATCATGGCTGCCTTGTGTATACGCCGTCCATCTGGAGCGATGGTTGTGCGCTTCCTCAGAAAGTAACATTACGCATATGCAGATGCAAACATGCAGTTAAACAGCAAGCATGCCTCTGCATTTTTTTCTTTTGGGTTCACGTGGTACATAAGCACTGGTCTCCTGGGTTTATTTGGACAAATCTGATCTCCGCAGAGAGATGAGAAGCACTGGTGTATCACCTGAACACATATTGGTGTATTATACTGTACACTGCATGCTATTTGAAAGTCATGTTATTTGTATGCAGATTGAAAAGACTGAGCTGGTTGACATCAACTGAAAAATCCTGGAACTTTTCTCCTCTAAATGGAGAAACCTTTGAGCTGTTACATTCAAAATACTGACCGTCCTCTTTGTCAAGGCCACACCAGTTGTTAGTCATCAGTACAGTCCACTCTCTAGACAACCTCTTCTATTCAAACACAACTCCTTTCTTATTCATTGAACAGATTTATTCATGTCTAAAAAAAAAAAATGCAGGCTGCACTGCTAATTATCTCCAGGGCTGGTTTTTCTTTTCAGCGCTCAGCTCACCGAAACATTAATGCGAGTTGAAGCCCGCCCTTTGATGGCCTAACAAATCTGTCTTTGTTCAAAGAGGCAAACATGCTTCAACAGTCAGCAAGACAAGAGAATAACAATTAGAACATGCCATTTAAAAACTCAAACAGCACAGATACAAAGCGCCGGTCGTGTTCCTTCATTCGTCGAACGCTGGGTCGTGACACTGTTCAGTTATCTGCGGGAGTTATCTGCTTGATGCCTTCCCTCCCTCATCTTAAACATCTGCCAGTCAGTCACACACACGCACACACACACACACACACACACACACACACACACACACACACACACAAACCCATTCCCCGTACTCACTCCTCAGACTTGTGCCAAATAAACATCATTAAAAGCAGGCGGCAGTTGCCCCCATGCGACACCCACCATGCGTGTCGGGTAAACACCACAACAGCTCATTAGCATCCAAAGCCATCAAATTACAGTGTGTGTGTAAGTGAAGAGTGTGATGACTGTTTTGTGTGTGTGTGTGTGTGTGTGTAGGCATGCGCACCTGTACTTACAGCGCAGGAGTAGGTGTACAGTATGAAATATAGGTGATCATGTTCGTGTGTGCAGGTGTGCGGATCCTCGCTCGGCTTCATGCATGAGCGCCTGCGTGTATGTGGCTTCAAGCGATGTGGGAAAACAGTTCATTGTGCAATAAGCAAACTTGTGTTAAAATATTCATGAGTGGCCTCCTCAGCGGGGTGCAGCAGGTTGAGTCAGGTCGAGCTCATTTAAACAGCAGAGCGAGCTAAAATGGGAGCAGAAGCTCTGGAGAGTGGCGGTTAGATGAGGTCAGTGGTTTGAAACCTTCGCAGCGGCAACACAAATGTTAAAATAACAACATTTGAAGTTTTGCTTGATGATTGAAAAAGTTCAGAGGAGGCCTTGAAAGCCTCGGATATGTCTGCCAGAGCGTATTCGATTTGCAAGTTAAGAGATTTAAAAATAAAGATGGTGTTTTTCTTTTTCGGCAACAACTCCCGTTAAAAGACAAAAGCCAACAATGTGTTCATCCTCCCTGTCTGGAGAAATTATCCCTGCGCATTTGTTTCTACAGAAGACATAAATCTTTAAAATAGCTCAAATATATACTTTCATTTTTAAAAAGGCTCAATAATCCCTAAAACCTCTGGGCACTGTGGCTTTTAGCAAACATTACTCAAACAGGAGTAAATAGTTTATTTATCAAGGACTACTCTAAGCGGCTGATTAACACACATTTGGACGGGGTCGTTTTGTCCATAGATAGACAACAGTGAAGGTCTATGGCACAGACGAATAAGCTTGCTCAGCCTGTTGGCGCACAAGCCATGCTTGTTGATAGGATCAGTTTATTGCAGCCAACAAGAAAGCAAGACCAGGTCGAAGCCTAGCATGTTTTTCCCAGGATTTGTTTTTTTGAAATGCTAGAAAGCTTTTAATTTGAAACAAGAACTTTTAATCTGAAACGAATACTGTAAGTGGTGTCATCCATGATACACATAAGAGATGGACTATGAAACAGTGTCCCCAGCATAATGGCGTACTCACAGTATTTATTTTATGTAACATGAAATACTGTAGTAAGGTAAACACAGGTGATGAAGGTTCTGTCAGGGTGCTGCTGTTGTGTACGTTGCTCACTGGAAGGGCCCTGCTACACTAAATGGAACGGGACCTTGAATAGTATCATTGATAACACCTGTGTTTATTCTACTGTGGCATATCAATGCCATGAAGAAAAAAAAGTCTATAACAATGTGACTAAAGGCCCATATGGAGTTACAAATTGAAAAATCCACACATTAAAAATATGCGGAGAGCTGTGGGTATAGTTAGAGAGTGTGTCAGGAGGCAGACGGGGTGTGAAACAAGATTTACCAGACAAAAGCCAAACACCGTTTAACATAAGAGCCGAGCAGAGCAAACAGAAAGCGCCTCATTAAAGCGAATCCAGAGACGAGCCGCTGTGAGAATTCAAAAGTGCAAACAAACAATTGCATGACTTCAGTCTGAGCTTCACTTATTTGATCCAAGGCACATTTAAAGTGCATTTTGTTGTACCACGATTTCATCAAATACTTTTAAGCCGCTGTAGGGTTCCAGGTAGCAACAGCAGAGGTAGCAGCACGGCACACAGACTTTCCCTCCTCCACTTTCACGGTCTTCATTATACAGCAAACAGCTGGAGGCCTCGGGGAAGGTCGTGAGCGTTTATGTGCGAGTGTGTGTATGTGTGTGTGTGTGTGTGTGTGTAGGCATGCGCACCTGTACTTACAGCGCAGGAGTAGGTGTACAGTATGAAATATAGGTGATCATGTTCGTGTGTGCAGGTGTGCGGATCCTCGCTCGGCTTCATGCATGAGCGCCTGCGTGTATGTGGCTTCAAGCGATGTGGGAAAACAGTTCATTGTGCAATAAGCAAACTTGTGTTAAAATATTCATGAGTGGCCTCCTCAGCGGGGTGCAGCAGGTTGAGTCAGGTCGAGCTCATTTAAACAGCAGAGCGAGCTAAAATGGGAGCAGAAGCTCTGGAGAGTGGCGGTTAGATGAGGTCAGTGGTTTGAAACCTTCGCAGCGGCAACACAAATGTTAAAATAACAACATTTGAAGTTTTGCTTGATGATCGAAAAAGTTCAGAGGAGGCCTTGAAAGCCTCGGATATGTCTGCTAGAGCGTATTCGATTTGCAAGTTAAGAGATTTAAAAATAAAGATGGTTTTTTTCTTTTTCGGCAACAACTCCCGTTAAAAGACAAAAGCCAACAATGTGTTCATCCTCCCTGTCTGGAGAAATTATCCCTGCGCATTTGTTTCTACAGAAGACATAAATCTTTAAAATAGCTCAAATATATACTTTCATTTTTAAAAAGGCTCAATAATCCCTAAAACCTCTGGGCACTGTGGCTTTTAGCAAACATTACTCAAACAGGAGTAAATAGTTTATTTATCAAGGACTACTCTAAGCTGCTGATTAACACACATTTGGACAGGGTCGTTTTGTCCATAGATAGACAACAGTGAAGGTCTATGGCACAGACGAATAAGCTTGCTCAGCCTTTTGGTGCACAAGCCATGCTTGTTGATAGGATCAGTTCATTGCAGCCAACAAGAAAGCAAGACCAGGTCGAAGCCTAGCATGTTTTTCCCAGGATGGCAAAGGCACGTCCCACCTGCTCTGCTTCTGATTGGTTTACCCTGATATTCTTACCCTGACCCTACCCAAACTCACTCCTTATGCTGAAACCTACCCAAAATCTACCCAACCCAAAGCAACGAAACGAAAGCAATGAGTAGGGCAAGTAATGACTTCCTGATTTTTTTTTGTTTTGTTTTGTTTTTTTTGAAATGCTAGAAAGCTTTTAATTTGAAACAAGAACGAATACTGTAAGTGGTGTCATCCATGATACACATAAGAGATGGACTATGAAACAGTGTCCCCAGCATAATGGCGTACTCACAGTATTTATTTGATTTAACATGAAATACTGTAGTAAGGTAAACACAGGTGATGAAGGTTCTGTCATAGTGCTGCTGTTGTGTACGTTGGGCCCTGCTACACTAAATGGAACGGGACCTTGAATAGTATCATTGATAACACCTGTGTTTATTCTACTGTGGCATATCAATGCCATGAAGAAAAAAAAGTCTATAACAATGTGACTAAAGGCCCATATGGAGTTACAAATTGAAAAATCCACACATTAAAAATATGCGGAGAGCTGTGGGTATAGTTAGAGAGTGTGTCAGGAGGCAGACGGGGTGTGAAACAAGATTTACCAGACAAAAGCCAAACACCGTTTAACATAAGAGCCGAGCAGAGCAAACAGAAAGCGCCTCATTAAAGCGAATCCAGAGACGAGCCGCTGTGAGAATTCAAAAGTGCAAACAAACAATTGCATGACTTCAGTCTGAGCTTCACTTATTTGATCCAAGGCACATTTAAAGTGCATTTTGTTGTACCACGATTTCATCAAATACTTTTAAGCCGCTGTAGGGTTCCAGGTAGCAACAGCAGAGGTAGCAGCACGGCACACAGACTTTCCCTCCTCCACTTTCACGGTCTTCATTATACAGCAAACAGCTGGAGGCCTCGGGGAAGGTCGTGAGCGTTTATGTGCGAGTGTGTGTATGTGTGTGTGTGTGTGTGTGTGTGTGCGTGTGTGTGTGTGTGTGTGTGTGAGTCCTGAGGGAAGGTTTTGGACCTAATTGGCAGCGGCATGTCAAATGTTCCCGTGAACCAAGCTGGCACCCCTGTACGTCAAAACTCCCCGTTCCCAACAAACGGAGCGGCGCATGAATGCGAATAAGTCTGCCGACCCCTGAGTGACTTTTAGCATCCCAGCGCTGCAGGCAATGAGGATGGAGACAGGAGGGCTGGAGGGATGAAAAATCAGTTTATTAAAACGGACATACAAAAAAAAATAAAGAATAAATAAATAATAAAATACTCTGACTGGTACGTAACCTAAAAATGACTGCCGGGAGGTCAGAAATATCCAAATCCCAATAAAGTGCTGATTTCCTGGTGAAGGGGAAGCCAGATTTGTCTCTCATTATCATATATGAGCACATTTTTCAGCCTCTTCATGATGTGCCTGCGCAGTTGCACTTTATTTTACAGTACACTAACAAGACGTAACAAGCTGTACTTTGTACCAAATTAGACGAAAACTAGAAATAATACAGTATGTTCTGTATTAAACAGAATCAGACCCTTTATTAGACTTCCTTAGAGGGTAAATAGGGAAACATTAGAACATTAGAACTGTACTGTGAACTAAAGTGAAATCACATATCTTCTATACTGTCAACCACAGACAAAATATCCCTCTAACTCTATAATTCTGGTCTTTGGTAGATGTGGCTCACATGTTATTTTTTAAACGGGGGAGCCGCAGATGTGTGATTTCACTTTAGTTTACAGTACAGTTCTGTTTTAATGTGTTACCCTCAAAGAAAGACTAATAGGGTCTAATACTGTCAAATAAAGAACATATTATATCTAGTTTTTGTCTAATTAATACAATATATATCGTGTTATGTCTTATTTGCGTATTGTAAAATAAAGTGCTTTCTATGCTTATATAAATCCCACTGGAACAATACTATACGATAAAGCTTCATCCCTACGTGTTCCACAGAGTCGATGATCTGATTAGACTTTGAAACACCTCGCTGGATAAATTTAGATATTAATGAGGAGAAAAACGATTTTCTTGAAGCTACTATAACTCCTTAATAAGTTAAGATGCAGAGCTCCCATTAATACCAGCCATTATGTGGAGACGAGCATGCTGACATAGAATTATTTGCTAATGAATGTGAATTAGCTTAATTAATGACCTCATTAACATAACTACTTATGCTCAATACATCACACAGATATGGGTTATGGACATTAAGCAGCTCAAGTGCCTCTCATTTATTATGGTTCCAGCTAATCTATATTGCATATTTTAATATTTCAAGACATGTTCCGCTGTCACATACCAAAGATATTTATTTCACATTTTTAGGATGCTTTATCATACATATTCTGCACTTGTGGTTAATCTTCACAGGCTAATGTTAGTGTTTCTATTATTAGGGACTGTGTGCAAATTATTAGGGAGGGAGGGGAGGTCAGAAAAGGGGGAGGATCATTAGGATTAGGAGACCAGGGGAGGTTCTTTTCTCACCCTAGACTTATTTCATCGTTTTCTTGCAGATTAATAGCTAATTACAAGATTAAACACAGAAATAATTAAAATTATTATTCCATCAACATAATAAGGTTTAATGTTAAGGTTGGTACAAATTTAAATTCTTTATGCTTTGCCTCTTTTAGCTCTTAAGGGTGAATCAACTTGTACTGGCACTATTGTTGTGAGATATGGGAGGGAGGCTGGGGGGCGGACTCGGGGTCAGTGGGTTTTGATTTTCTAAAAAATGACACATAAGCCCTACACCAAAAATGTTCATATATTCCCTTAGTGTTCAGCAGAGGATTTCTCCAGTGGGGTAAACCTTATTTCTACTATTTATATTATTTTTGTGGAATCGTATAGGTGCAACACATTATATGGGGTAGCAGGGCTGCAATACCGCAAGTGGCCACTGGGGAAAAACTGTGTATTTAGTCACTCTAATGTAGCTAAGCTACGCTAAGCAGCAAACATCAGCAGGCTAGCTTACTGTCTACAGCACTAACCTAGCTGTAGTCCAGGGTCGTGTCATTAGCTGAATATAATATTTTGTGAGATTACTGGTTATGTTAGCTGTGTTTTCAACCAAATCACAAAGTTTTAGCTTCTGGATAAAACTATGCTAGCTGGCTACAGCTGATAAAATCCATTAACCACAGTCATCATTTGAGCCAACAAAATTTGTGGTTATCAACTAGAAAAGAGAAGCACGCACTTGTTACTTCTGTTTGAAATCAAAGAGCCATTTTACAAAAAATAATTTTGACTGATAAATCTGCTTGTTATCTCTGTAAACTGCCTTTGCACCGTTGCGATTCAGAGTATGACGATATTTAGAATTTGATACGTATTCTGAATTAGGCGTTATTCTGAGTGTAATGTTTTTAAAGACACGTGGGATATGCCAATAATTCTGGTTTTAGGTGAATTCTTTGGACATGTATACAGCACACCGCAGTTTGTGACTCACTGCCTCTTGCTTGTTGTTGGTCAGCTCTGTGGATGAATGAAAGAGGGAGGCTGTGTTCGCTGTTTTGTTGTTGTCTCTGTGCTTGTTTTGTATCTACGTTAATAAGGGAGTGGGTGGCTGCATGTAAATAGGAATATTTATTTTCATTTGCAATGTCACAGCTTGATAGAAATATTCTCTCTTTTTGTAATTGGGACAAAAATCCAGAATATGTTGTTTGTGTAAGCGTCGTCAGTGACTAAAGATGAAATGACATCTTGTGCATCTGTGAATGCACAAGTCCACCTTGCTACGTAAATTTCGCCATCAGAGGGTTTACATGTGGGCTCTGTGAGGACATCCATGTACCCCCAATTTGTAATGACTGCAAAGACTTGCTAAGACACATTTGTTAACACGTCCACTACAGGCGTTGATCTATTCTGCATGAGTGGAACCTGTTCAGGAGTATAATAAAGCCCTAAGAAGGTGCTGGGGTGGGGGTGGGGCTTTAACTTCTGGCTACAGCCCCATGATGAGAAGAGAGGCTAACTAATTTCTTATCACCTGTAGTTATGGACAATGCTTCCATCGGCCATTATCATCAGCCAGACGCTTTTATAGTTTTTCTACGGCTGAAGTGTTTGTCTCCTGCTCTCTGGGAAGCCCTACCCTGCTCGAAAAGCCTCATTTGGCTGCTGTAAAATCAGTGTGTGGTGTGTTTTGTGAATTAGCAGACAATATGGCCCTGCAGACAGAAATAGCTGCTTCCTCTCTCGGCGTGGGCGTACCTCTCGACGCAGCTTTGTAGTTTTCATCCCAGAACAAGCGGAAAAGGTTCACAGGGAGGGTAAAGCTGACAACCCGGATCTGCATAAAAAACATATCATCCGTTAAAAGACAAAGAGTTGTTGCTGCTGCTCCTCGGAGCTGTTTTGGGTGAGAATCCAATTACTGGAGCGTTATTGAACCGTGTGCTCACTAAACGTTGATTGGTGTTCTGATCCAGATCAAATTTAACAGCCGATATCTAGTGGTGTGTGAGAGAAAGGGATGAAAATTACATTAGGAAGAGGAGGCCAGACAGCTAATATTGCTGCATATTTATGTTGTGCACTCTGTTGACCAAAAGCAAATCTTTTTATATCATTTGTTTTTTCATTGTTCCTCTGATTCACATCTTTATTACGCACACAGACTATATGAACTTGCTTTTATTTGGGAGCATTTTCTATTAATTGTAGTCACACTTTATTTTACAAAACACTAATAAGATGTAACATGCCATACTTTGTTTCAAATTAGATTAAATTATAAAAAATATGTACTTTATTAGACAGTAGTCATACCCAAATTACAGAACAGTACAAGACATAAAAAGCTGTATAAAATAAGACAAAAACGACAAATATTTTTTTTATTTGGCAGTATTAAACCCATATTAGACTTCATTAGAGGGTAATTACAGATGCATTACAATAAAACTGGACAGTGAACTAAAGTGAAGTCAGCATTCTTTGGCTGGTCAGATACAATTGGCTGATGCCTACTTCTTTGATCAAATCACATTATCTGTCTACAGTATTACAATAAGTCTGTGCAGTAACCCATAGGCAAAATATTCATCTAAACAATTTTGGTCTTTACATCATAGTTGTGTTGCAATGCGTGCCTAATTATCCTCAAAAAATCTAATAAGGGTCTAAAAGTGGGAAACAATACACTTTAGTTTACAGTAATGTTCTGTTGTAACATACAAAAACATACAAAATTTGACAAATCATTCAAATTTCACTGCTTTCAGATTGATCGGCAACTGAAAGACAATGGCTGATTAAAATCCAGGGGGAGACGGGGCTAAATTTATAGCTAAAACAACATATTTCATAACACAACAACATACCAGTAGGATTACCACCTCCTAGCTAACATTACAGTTTGATAGTGTTACATGACATGATAGGAAAGGCGTCAATTAATTCTGAAATATCAGCAGAAGAATTAATCGACGCCTTTGCTGTTGTGTAGACTCACACATCAAAATGAACATATCGAACGGTGCTGCCAGCGAGGAGGCGGTTAATGCTAACCTCATCTGTTGTCTCACAGTAGCTTATGCTAATGTTGCTTTAGCTTGAAATCTCTCTACATTTTCACTTTCCATTGTCGATTTAGCTTCTGGTCAATTGGGAAGTGGAGAGAAAAAATGTCTACCATGTGAATACACTGTCTTACCCTCTAAAAAAGTCTAATAAAAGGGTCTAATACTGTCTAATAAAGAACATATTATTTCTAGTTGTTGCCTAATTTGATACAAAGTATGGCTTGTTACATCTTATTAGTGTACTGTAAAATTAAGTGCGTCCATAGATGTCATTAACACCCCTAATGAGTGCTTTGGTACGAACAGCAGATGCATCATACGAGGAGAGAGGCTGTGTCTGGGTGTGTTCGTGTGTGTGAGTCATTATGCTGGGTGCTGACAGCTGCTACAAAGGAGAGCTATGGCCAGAATGGTCTGCTATCCTTCAGGGGGAAGCATCATTTCAACATTTAACTAATGACTGATGGCCGGGCAGCCAAATGCCTGTCCTCTCTCCTCCAGCACACACACAGAGACAGAGGGGTCACCTCAACCCACCACAGCTACTAACTGGTCACTTTACGCACACACACACACAAACAGTGTGAGTAAGGTTAAAACTCTGGTAAAAACCTGTCTGCTCAAGTATACTGTAGGTTAAATTCAGAACAAAGTAAAGTCACCAAACTTCACATACTTAACTTTTATTGATATAAAAAAATATAAAGGTTTAAGGTTGTCCGAGTACAAATCAAACATGAGAGCACAGTGTTGTATACTCACCCACAGGCCTGAGGAGAGGTTGAAATAGGCAGATAAGTGGAAGCACCTGTGAAGGTGGATCCTGGCGGTTTAACAATGACTTGACAGGAGCAGGTTAAAGTGAAGCCTTTTACCTGCACTGAAGATGTTGTTCACCGACGTCTCTTTGAGTAACATTGTTAGAAGTGGGTGACATGTTAAATTTACCAAACATTTGAAATCACTGAAATGTGAAATGTGTGGCTAATCGGACACATAAAGCCTGAAAAAGTGTCTTTTTGGGAGTTGAACTGACCCATGGCCACTGTTTATTTGAAGGACAAATACAATGACAAGACAAAAAAGAGACAATACCCAACCCAGCCTGTTCCTCCTGCTGCTGTCTGGCAAGAGATACAGAAGTATCCACTGTCGCACCACCAGACTGAAGAGCAGCTTCTTTCTTCAGGCTGTGAGGCTGATTTATTTATCCCCAGCACTCCACCATGTTCTTAAAAAAAAAAAAAAAGATTAATGACTTATTATTATTGATTCGCTCACTGTATATATTTTTTGTACATAATTTCTGGGGTTTTTTTGTGGGTAGTAAAACTAGCATCTCATTATGTCAGAAAATATTAACATTGTAACCTGTAACGATATTTTTATTCGCTGAATTCATGATTTAGCCTGAGAAAATTCCTGTCGGTGCATACCCTAATGATCAGCCATCTGTGCAATGAGACAATTATTTGATGTATCAGAAATGTTGTTATCAAATTTTTGTCGTTAATGTGATTTTGCGGCCAGGTGTCCGTGGTGGAGAGGAGGTCGTGTGACACCAGATGTTGTTTGACATCCTCCTGGACTCACATTTTTCACATTTATATTTTAATTCTACGTGTTACAAACTCTGTGTTCAAATACTGTATTTTTGGGGATTTTGCTGCTCTGTTCTATACACACGACATCTACTGCTCTGTCTGTCCATGCTGGGAATGGGATCCCTCTTCTGTGGGTGTCCCTGAGGTTTCTTCCATGTTTTCCCCCTGTTTCTAGGGGAGTTTTTCCTTATTCTTTAGAGGGTCTACAGGACAGGGGGTGTCACACACTAAACCCCCTGAGGCAAGTTGTGATTTGTGATTTTGGGCTATATAAATAGAATTTGAGTGCTTGATTGATTGACAGCAGCTCCAGCGACATATTGTAAATATTGCTGCAAATATTGTGAGACAGTGCACTCAAGCAGAAAAACTGAAAATGTCCTATAGCATCCTAATGAACTTGACACAAAGGAACAAATACTTGGATTAAATCAGTTTTCTTTCATTAAAATATCATAAAAGCAGTGCACTCTGGGTATTAACAGACTGCTGTGGGGCTAGTTTGAACATAATATTAAGATTTTTCACTAGCTTGGCTGCTGACTTAATGAACACAGTTGGGAGAAGTATTTGTACCAGCTGTCTCTCAACTGACTGCAAACCATGATGTTGCATCTCTGTTGTGGATTACAACCCCTGCTCAGTGTTACTCCAAAGCAGATTTAGCTGCCTCAACTTTGGACTCCCCGCTCCTAACCTTCTCTTTTAAGGTCAGCGCTGTCGAGACAGCTTGGAATTGAACAGCTGCACAAATTGAGGCGTCAAAGTTCACCAGAGTCGGAGACTTCATGCTGATTTTGGTTGGATATGTTGCTGTTATAAATACTGATACGACCAAGTCCTTCGTCAGGTTAAGCAGGACTCATTCGAACACTGTGCTGAGGATACCATACCAGAAGGAAAATGACTTAAAGTGTAGAATAGTTATACAACTATGGCTTGATTATGCACTTAAGAGTGTGTAAAATGCACCCACACGCTTTCATGGACAAGGAGATAGAGCTGATGTGTCAAACCGTGTCAGATTTGTCACGATGTAAAAATGGTAAATGGCGCCACGTTTGGCGACGTCTCCTTTGGGTTGACTAAAAATACACCGAATCCATCAAGCAGAGCAGTGGGGAAGACAGACAGAATGAACCTCTGAATGACTCTGAGGTGTCATTTTCTCTTCAAACCGCCTTTAACTGGATGAAAGTTTGTGACACTCCTCTTGAAATAAAGTGTTTATGAACAAAGTGAGAGCGAGTGCGTGTTACGAAAAGAGCGTGTTCACATTCAGACAAGACAGATCAGTGAATGGGTTGTCAATGGGAAAAAAAAAAAAATCACTTTGGGTTCAGGAACAGTGTATTGAGCTCTGACAGGTCCTCTGCAGGAAATCTGTTAAGATGAAATGTAGCTTTCTTTTGTATATGAGCTAACAGGGGCAGGGGCAAAAAAAATAAATAAATAAAAAGGGCAAAGAAAGTCTTGCGTGCATTTAATGGTGACAGGAAACCGCTGTTATGTAAGCCAGATATCGCTGTCTCCAAATCAACCAAAGTCCCACAGGAAAAGCAATCATTTTACTTTGCATGTTTTAAAAGGTTGGCTCAGTGCATCTATTTGAGTAAACATGGATGCCTGCAGCAAATTGATGTTTGTATGGCAAGTCTCTGAACTTGACAAGCAGCACTACAGCAGCTGATTTAACAGATTTTCACGCTTTGAAATGCACTAAAGATGAGCTGAATGACTCTTGTGTCATCTACAGAGCGTCTAATCAAACTGCCTTTAACTGTCTCAAAGTTTGACACACTCTTGCAATAGAGCGTGAGGGCACAGCCAGGCAGAAGGTTGCAGTCCATTCCAAATCCATACTTCCGAGGCGGTATTCCCAACCTCTGATCTGAACGTATTGTCCCAGTGTATCTGCTTGGGAAAACATGGGTGCCTGTGGGGAACACCTGGTGTTTTTGTGGCAAGTCTCTAAACTTTCCAAGCATCACTTCGGCAGCCCATTTAATTTTTTAACACGCTTTAAAAGAGACGCTTTAAAGGAGCAGACTACCACATGCTCGCAGACACTTCTATCGAGCGCAAATCAATAGAATGGAAATGGGAGCTGCTAAGTTGTTGCAGCACATTTCACAACGCAAAGACTTCATATAGCAAAAAAATGACGAGAAGGTAATTCTGCTCGTTCAAAGCGTGTGATGCCGAGTTTCCGACTTGGATTTCTGACTTGAATGATTGTTCAATTGCGCTTTTATTTTGAGTTCCGAGTACAATGGATTACAGCATAAGCTACAGGCAACACAGGCGCGTTTTATTGATGGCAATAGCAAACCTTTTGTGTGCACGGAAGAAGTCTTAGATATTTTTACTTCAACTCAAAAAGTGTTGATATAAGCATTCACACTTTTGAGTGTAAATGAACCTTAACAAAGACACTACAGCATCTTTTTCAGCCTTTAGTTTGCTGTAATTTTCCATTTCTCTACCTGGAAAATGCAACAGTTAAATACTTTAGTACTTGCAAGTGTAGCTGGAACAATCACACTTTAATCATAATGCAACACTGATGTAAAGAGCTTTACTTCAACTCCCACAATACTGAATGACAGCACTGACTGACTGGGAACAGCCTTTTGTATATTTAATCCCCTTTGTTTAAAGTTTTCTACCTGCAAATAAAGCACTACTCCATGTACAATATTCTTGGAGGTTATTTAGCATTTTATTGTAAGTCTAAAATTATGTTTCTGTGGATACGCTGTACCTACATTTCACAGGTTTCGCTCTGTGTTTCATGTGCAGCAATGACCTCCACTAGTGTGTCACATGTTACCTTGCAATCACAGGCTCACAGGCATTTTCACAGCTTGAATCTGGTATACGGACTTCATTTCCACTGTGGCACAAAGGGAACCTGTCAGCCACTACCTGAAATTAGAGCAGATACTGTGCTATTCAGGCCAAAGTGCTCTGGCTGGAGAACTTTGTAGGAAACAGTTTCATGTGTCCACATCAAGTCCTCAAGTGCATTCTGACAGCTGCATTTGTTATAAGAGCTGTGACACATGAATATATCTCCCCTTCAGCCACTTGTAAAAAATAAATGAGAAAAAAGGGAAAATTGGCTGAGAAAGTATCGATTTTTTTCCGAGGTTTTAGTAGTTATTCCCTCTCCTCTGTAATCAACAAACACCTAAGACACAAACGTGATTGCTACATATAATTTCCACACACAATTGTGATCATATTCTGTGTTTTCCCATCTAAACCACATCACTTACCCAAAGAAATAGCCGTAAAATGTTGATGCTGAGTGCAAATGTGTCTTCGCCACCTCCCTATTGATTCTTTGGCCCTTCAATCACCATATAAATAGACTTAGATTCAGTGAGATGTCAAAAGACCCACTTTCTTATTCCTACACATGGAGTAATGTGGTGAAATATCCTTGGGGCAGTAAACCCCGACTTCCCTGTGAAGAGGAGAAGCAAAAATGAGAATTGTCTCCACACAAAGTCTCATACTGACCTCATGTGGCCATGTGGCGGTACTGCAGTTTGGAGCCAACAATATCTCTTAAATAACCTTTCTTTTGCTGATGTAAAACAGTATAATTTAAACCATGTAGAACAAAAACACAGAGGCAAAAAGAGCAAAATACCTTAAATTCATTTACTTAAATTAAAAAATGTACATCACATTATCCTTTACAATAGACATGTCTTTTAAAAACTCAGTGGTTTTTGTTTTCTTCACTGTACATTTCAATCATTTGTATACAAATTCCTCTTTGACAAAAAATAGGAGAAAAAAAGAGGAAGCCATTACAGCGACTGTCACAGATGACAAATTAATTACTTGTTGTAATGACTGCAGTGTTTCCCAGTTACACTTGGGCTTTAATTTGCAATTCACTGACTGTACCAAGTCTTCTCAGTCCATAAAACAGGAACTGAATCCTTGAGATTTCTTCTGTTTGTCTAAGTTTTAAATTTCATGTCAGTCATTGCGTCTGATCGTGGCTGTGTGCAGCCTTGAGGCCAGAATGAGACCGGAGCCCTGGTACAGTTAGCACTGTACTCTCAGTGTGGATCACTTGAGATGCTTTTTGGGAAACCCTTAAGTAACATTTACACACAGTTAGAGGAACTACATATTCAATACAACAGCGAGGACACCAGCTTAAAACGGAGGGGACCTTGAGAGGGCAACACCACTGTTTTTGACGAGGCCTCAGACTGTTCTGTATCATTTGCCAGTAGTGAGACACACAGTACGGCAGTCATTACGTGCAGCTGACTAATAATAAAATCAAAGGAATATTTCAACATTTTGTAAAATGTTTATTTATTTGCTTCTTGCAGAGAGTTAGATGAGAAGGTTGATACCACTTTTATGCCTAATTGATCACTTTCATGATACACTGCATAATGTTACTAATATTTAAAAAACAATCTAATATCACTGTTCTGAGAATTCCTTCATTCCCCACTCTGATGTATCCCATGTTTTCCTGGAGGTTATAGCAACTAGCTAGCAACAGCTACCAGAAAACACACCGTGAACTTGGATAGATTATTGATTTCTCTGCTTTGGAAACATTTGGGATAATAGAGCACAACTCAGCAAAATGTTTTAGGTATTAAGCATTTTTAGGCATTTTGATGCAGAAATGTTATATATTGCAGCTTTAATAAAACCCTTTTCCCATAAGCTCTGGACCATCATACATTAAATGTAACTGCTCAGCAAAAGCAGTGAGTCCAGGGGCAGTGGTCTGGAAATAATAGAGGGACAGTGAAGACTTAAAGGCTGTAGCAGGTTTTAGACAGTACAGATTACAGGTCAATAGTTGGAAAATTTATGGCTGAAACTAAGCTGCCATGTCCAAAGTGTGGTACATGGAGTTTTTGTATGCTCAAAAAGTAATTTTGATAACTTTGTTAAAACCACGAAGGTTTCACTTCTTAACAGCAGGTGCTGTAATCAAGACATACATGTGCTCAAGTGCATTTAAATAGTGATGCAATCAAAAAGTGAACAAACTACAGAAGAACTACCAATCTTTGAACTGAACTACAAATAATAATCACTAATTCATTCCTTATACAATACATATTTACATCTAACCAACAATATAAAGACTGGAAACAGCTATATTGGCTCTGTTAAAAGTTAACTAAATCTATGCTAAGCTAAGCTAACTGGCTGCTAGCATTAGCTTCATATTTAGAGTACAGACATGTGTGGTATCAAACTTCTTGTCTAATTCTTGGCAAAAATGTTACCCTATTGCTTTTGACACTTACTGGATGCCTTTCTCCAAAGTGCCTTACAGAAATATGAGTGCACAAATTTTTAAACACTTTGAAAAATAAGGTGAATCAACCTTTTGTTTTATTTCTGCCTTTTCTCTACACTCTTGCAAAAGGTCACAATGGACAACTAAATGTCAAAAACACTGATGTTGCCATCTCAGTCCGCCATGACCATCTCTGCTCTGTATGAAGCCTGTGTTTTACTGCAAATGACACTACACTGTAACCAAGTACTGAGAAGTCGTTGGATATGACAATTTGCATGCTGTATGAGTTTGAAAATACTGCTTTTGTTGTCACTATGATTTGTGTTTCCTATTGGTTAAAGGTGAGCAGAAATAGCCATGTCAGTGGTGCAGAGCCAATGAGAGCTGAGACATTAATTCCAGAACAGCAGTCCAGTCTTCATAACTCCGGAGTCAAAAGGAATTCAAACTGGGTTAAGAAAAAAACAACAACAAATAAATTTTTACAACCTTCTGTAAACATGAGCGTAGGCAGAGTATGGCAGACAGAAAATTAAAGATTTGGCAAATGAAAAAAAAAACCTAGACATTTAGAACGTGATACATTCTGTGCTTTATCTGAGTTCAGCCTTGTTACAGCTGGTTTTCAGAGTTAACAGATTACAAAAAGGCTTCAGGTAAAAGCTTTAAGACTACAACGAGCCATCCAATCACACAGTGAGACAGCGTTAAAGACTTTACTGATTTCACCTGCTCTAATGTCCAACAGGTTTCCCCCGTTCATGGATCAAATTCATTCCTAAACAAAAATAGAAAATCCATGTCTGGGAAGGAAGGCAGCCTATTAATAACAGGCCAAATCATACAAATGGATGTGAAAGAAAAATATCCATCCTTAATTAGTCTGAGCTAAAAATAATGTGGTTTGTTGATCTGGTCCATTGCTTTTCAGGCAACTTCATATCCAGTTCAGTTGATTCTAATTGGTAATGATAATAAGAGGACTTGTATAGACTTTAAGAGACACCTTGACATTTTTAGTCAGAAGGGGAGATAACAGAAAAAACTCTGGTTTTCTGGAGGAACCGTGACATAAGAGTGATTAAAGACTGTTTAAGGAAAAAGAAAGTATCCAGTGAGTAAAACCAACCAAAATAAAAGTAAATATTCAAATGTCAAGGTCTCCCTTTTAACAGCGTTTTGCAAGATTTACAAGAAAACTAAAGCTTGTGCTGCTGGGCGTACAGTAAATAGGATTAGGGAGTGTGGAAGAGCTACTCTACCATCTCTGATTCTGAAATCTGAAGAGAAACCTCCAGTCCGATACGCTATCTCCATTCATCTCACGAAACACAGTGAAGTGTTCGGTGAAGTTTGGCATTATACTTCTACATATCAAACCATTTTGCCAGAGTAAAGACCAGCTTTATTCTTGCGAACGGTGTCTTAAAATAAAGTGACGCTGAAATATTCGGTTCAGACTAGACCTTTCTCCGTATACTTCATAGACTACCTAAAAAAGCTGACATTTATATGATCTGGTACGAGCAGAAGAGCACCCAGATGACAGTTTTTAGTGATGAATAAGAAAACAAACAAAAAGGAACTAATTAGGCATGTTTTTATAGCTCATAATCCTGGTTGGTGGACTCAAAAAAATTGACTTATACTAATAAACCCAGAACTTATATTACTGCTTATGCAACTTAAAACAGCCTGACCAACTATGCTTATATGCAAGTGAGATTATCCAATCAGAAAGAGGTTTAGGTTTATAATTCAATATGGCAGCACTTTCATATGTGAGGCGCCATGATGTGAAGGTGATCTGTCAGGGGTTTCATTTTCAAGTCAAAGTTCCTTCTTCTATTGTGGTCAGTTTGAAGTAGGGTTGCAACTTATGATTATTTTCATGGTAACACTTTATTTGAAGGAGTCTGCATAAGACTGTCATTATACTATCATAACCATATCATTACACTTGTCATAACCATGAAGGAGCCTTTATGAATGTTTATGACTGTTGTCATTAAGTGTCATTCGGTAAGTTATGTAATTTTTCATGCAAAGTTTACATTGTTTGAGATATCTTTGATATGACAACTTGGCATGAACCAATACAACACAACCTGTCATAGTCTTTGTCATGACAACTTGACACTGAGATCAAATTGAAATAAATTGTCCCACTGTCACAGCCTTAGAGACCAATAAAGTACCAAGGTGGTTTTCTTACTGGGTTTGGTTTCAGCACACCCGGGCTGAGTCAGCTAATTAGGCAGCTAGCTTCACGGCTAACCAAGCTAACTAGCTAACATCAGCTACAGATAACAGCAGACGGCGGTTAACCTACTTCAACAAGTTAGCTATCTAACTGCTATCTGTACATCAGCTAACTCTGTAAGCTAAATCACCTTTGTACTGCACTCTGTCGTCAAACTGGCCTTATAACAAGTCCAAATGGTACCACTTAAACTGAAGTCCAGGATATTATATAAGACACTGTTATAAAAGCATCTGACAGTGTAATAAAACGTAATGACATCTTTGCGACAAGTCGGAAATATACCACGAGGTCAAAGAAAATATTCATGACAAACTAATAATGATCTTGTGACATCCAGTGTCAAAACCAGTCACGACAGTTTAATTAATTAATTTTATAACATAAAGCTAAACAGTTTCTTTAAGTCTGATTATGTCAAGTTGTCAGAACAAAGACATCTCAAACAACTCTGCATTAAAAATTACATAATTGAAAAAATTCCACTTAATGACAGCAGTCAAACATTCATAAAGACTCATTCATGTTCATGACAGGTGTCATGGCATGGTTATGACAGTATAATCCAAAATACAGTGCTACCTCTTTAATAAATTATTGATTAATCTGGCGATTATTTTCACGATTAACTGTTTTGTCTATAAAATGTCAAAAAATTCTGAAAAAGGCTCATCATAATTTCCCAGAGCCCAAAGTGGCATCTTCAAATTGCTTTTTTGTCCAACCAACAGTCCAAAAAACAAAAACTCTTCATTTACTATCAAAAATGACAAAGAAAAGCAGCAAATCCTTCCATTTAAGAAGCTCGAACAAGAAAATGTTTTTTGTTTTTGTGTGAAAATGACTGAAACTATTAATCAAAGTAGTTGGCAACAAATCGCTGGAGCTCTAATTCGAAGGTAATCTGGCTGGCTGCGGCAGACATTAATCTGGTATTAATACAATGTGATCAGACTGAGACCAGCAGGATGTGACCCGCGCTGGCTCACGTATTCTGACAGAAGAGAAATACTATTGGACTGGTAGTTTTGGAACTATTTGCTAACACTGAGCGTGGATTCCAGCTAGTATTTGAACTCTAGTGACTGCAACATAAATGTCAGGATTTCCAGTTAACGAGCTAATAAAGTGCAGGGAGAATACTATTGACGGAAGGAAAAGGAATCTCTCCATACATACAGATTGTGCCTATGTTCTCCGCTGTGACACAGCTCCAAATGGCAGTCAGTGTTTGAACCATCTAACAGTGGTTGTGCTCTCGTCTCAGACACAATCAGCAGCTCCAGGACCACCGCTTACTCATCCCAAAGGCTGTTTGTTACAAAGACATTTTTCAAAAGAAAGGCATTTTTGAAAAAACAAAACAAAAAAA
>JAJHUR010084215.1:32946-49029 GCA_027495735.1 Lutjanus campechanus
GCTTGGCCATTTAAGTTTATATCTTAAATAATCATTTAGTTGTTTTTAGTGAATCAAATGCTGAGATATAGGCCTACTGTATATATTTTTTCAAAGCATTTTGTCATACCACTTAAAGTCGTGAAGGCCTAAAGATGCCCTGTGAAGCTTTGGTGAAGCCTATAGGTCAATTATGTCACAAAGACGGGATTAATCATCATACAATACTATCTCAGAAAGACAAGTGAGTAATCAAGAAGACAATAAAGACAATAAATTTACTGATCAGATGGTCATACTATGGAAGTTCAAAATTTCCTGAATGTTCTCATGTTTACATTTGTGGCTGCTAATATGCAACTTTGTCTGGTCCAGGTTTAAGCCACTGGAATCATGACCTGAAATACATTTTGCAGTATGCACTTCATCTCACAGACTGTTCCAGTATTAATCAAACCAGGAGGATTCAAACCTGAAATTTAGTGGTAAGAAACATGAAAAAGTGGAAGTCTGTTAAGACTTTGTTGCTGCAGATTTGTTTGCAGGTTTCCATTTCCTTAAAGCCAAGTAGATAATGAAAAGGCTTGCAATCACAAATGAATACAAATACCCATGGAAGAAAATAGCAGCTCATAATTAGAGAATTTCCAACATTTGAAATAGTGATGTCGGGTTGTTTACCAAGGAACAAAATATAATAGTAAAAAATGAGCAACGGGAAGGAAATGTCAACCATGACTGCAGAAATCTGTTTATTATAATAATGCAGCTCTGTCACACATTTAATTCCTTCAACTCTTTTCTTTGATGTAATTTCTAGTTTATATTCACGGTTTTGTAAGAACTGGTTCTTCATGTCAAACACAATGTTTTTGTTGAAATCTTTGTATCTCCCTCATTCATCACTTTGTGAACTGACACATATATTTAAAACCCACTTAACACAAAGGTAAACTATAATTACTAAATAATGCCAGGTGATGTGGATGAAAGCATGTCAAAATGTTGTAAATGGACTTTGAGTTGAGATGATTTTTGACAAAAAAGTCTAAGTAAACTTAATAATATGTTTTGATTAGTGTTACTTGACTTGTATGTTTTACTGTGGGACACAAGACATCGGTTTCACCTGCTGATCGGAAAGTTTCTCCGTTCACCTTAAATCTCAGTTTCACATGTACTGTATGTTTGTCATCATAACTAGTTTATTTTGCAAACCAATTGTCCAGTATACAAATTATACAGTGTGATGTGGAAATCTGAAACCTCGAGGTCACACCAAGACTGGACTTTTACTGAAATAGGAGACGACTTGTGTGCAGAAGTTACATTTTTGAAATGAACAATATTTATATATTCATAGATTCTGGATTTTTCAACCAGGGAGAAGAACTTGATGTAACATTAATAATCTTTAAATGGCTAATTAGGGAAAAAGGTATCAGACACATTACTATTCAAAGCAGAGTATTTTATGTCTTAAAGCAAGTCTAAAGGGGATCTCTGAGGTAAAGCTCATCTAAACTCAGGTATTTTAACTTTAAGTGCACAACATACTTTAACAGAAAGGTTCTGTATCGTCCATCTGAAAAACCATTGAGCTTTTTTCTAGTTGACATGAACTAAACTCTTCTGAATACACAGAACATATTAAAATTCCAAACTCATCATATGAATTTAAACAGAAATAAAATAAATACTCTACCTTCTGAGTGGAAGGAGTGGCTATAGAGATTCCCATCCCACTTCCTGGTAGGACTGACAGCACTTTGTACTGGAGGATTCAGAAAAACAAGAGGGTTAATGTTACAAATTTGTGATATCTACATAATCAATAATATGCGTTCCTGCCCTTCTGTTACCTTCTGTATATCAGTGATGTCGACCAGCTTGATAACTTTATTCTTCTTGGAGGAGCTGGATCTGGAGCTGGAGCTCTCGAAGCACAGGTAACTGACAGAGAGAAGGAGAGAGAGGGCAGCTTGCTGAGAGGGGTCTTGTGGAGAACAGGCAGGCGAGCAAAACGGACGACAAACTGAATGGACTTCTTGTCAGTTACATATCGGAACAGGTGAAGAGATTTACAGATCAGAGTCACCCTCAGGGGGAGGGCTGTCCTACTTGATCCACTTCTGACTGACTGACACTGAGACAGGGAGGGAGGGAGGGAGGGAGGGAGGATTTGGCATAGCTCTTAGTAAAGAAACATAAACCCATTGGCCTAAATTGGTACCTGCACCTCCACTCTGCTCCACCTTTTAAAAGTAACTTCTTTTTCTTTCTCTCCTGCAGTCACAGATTTAACGATGAGAGATGTTCTCCTGAGAGAAGATGTCCCACTTACTTCTCTGTGACGTAGAGCACTCCGTTCCTGATGTAGTCTGTGGGCATCTTTCTGTCTCTGTTAATCAGGCAGCACCTCCAGCCATTCTCACACACTGACAAACACACAGGACAGAGAACAGTGAGAGTGATGTTTACAGAACCAGATTTTTGCTTATTTTCAGCTAGTAGTTTTCTCAACCTTTAAATGAATAGCTAAAGGATAAAATTTCAAACTCTTTAACTGATAGTGAAATAGGCAGGACTGGCACCCCTCTTCTTAAAAGACAATTACATATGTGTCCAGCTGAGGATCTTATTTTGTTGCTGCAATTTTCTGATTACAAAGTGAAATGGAAAGAAACTGAGTGGAACAAATCTGAGGCAGTTCCAATTCAGGCCCAGTTAGGTGATAAGAGAAGAATTAAAAACTTGATGGAAACCTGTGCTCCCCAAATAAACTGAACAAAAGCAATAAAGGAGGAACAATCAGGAGATATTGTGCACCTTTCAGACACTGAAAAGAGTACACAGGTTAAATAATAGTGACTGTTTAGAATTCTTCAAATACGTCATCACATACAAGCTTTATGTTAGAAAGTCAGAGAGTTTTTGAAAACAAGCTACTGAAGGTTTACAGGGAACTCTAGGAGGTAAAATTATAAGTACCGCCTATATATGAAAAAATGGGACAAGGAAAACTAACAGTCACAATTCACAAAATATTGTGAATTTAAATGGGATATAAGCTCAGCTTAATGGAGAACGTTTGGCTGGTAGAGTCTCAGTAGATATTTTAATCACACCAGTTCAGAAGTCTCATCACTCAGACGCTTCCAGCTGCTGGAGGAACAGTGGCTCCCAAGCAGCAAATCATTATCATTAGTTTTGGGCTTGTCCAAGAGTCTGCACTTTTTAATGCATGATTTACACAGAATTAGTTACTATATTTGCGACAAAAATGACTTTTAATTGGGGCAAACTCCTTTTTGGACTCTTGCATTCAACTATAAATTTTCAAATAAAATACTTGATTGGAATTGTGAATGTAGCAGCTAGAAAAGCAACTGCAAGGAAATGACTCAAGCCAGGAACACCTTTTATAGAGACTGTTACGATTAATGGAATTTATGGAATCATTCTAACGGAAAGAATCAACTTCTCCATGATGCTTCAGGAAAATAAATTTGAGGCAATTTGTAAGAAGTGGAAAATGTATATTTTCTCCAAAACGACATTCTTCTGCATATATATTTTTTGTTATCTCAACTGAAAAACACAGAATATTCTTCCTTTGTCTTCTATAACTATGTCAAATGTAAATTGCTAATCACTCTGTAAAAGTATTTCACTAAAGATTACTGTGTAAACTGCTGTGACTATTGATCCTAAATAAAAGTTAAAAAAAAAGACTACCTATTATGGATGACACCTGAATTGTGTCATCCATAATAATGCACTGCAGAAATGTGGATATTTGGTGCCTTCAGTCCAAATGAAAACAGGTACATGATGTTTCTTTTAACGCTGCAGAAAGTCCCCTCACCCGCCAGAGGGCGCTCTGACTCCTGCAGGTTGAAGATCTCATGAAAGGCTCCCTTCTTGGTGCTGTGGGAGCGACCGGTCTCCTCCTCTCTGCTCACCCCGCAGGGGACGGTGGCGAGGCTGCCCCGAGAAACAACCGGCTGAACCTGGAGAGAGCCAGCGGAGGAGGAGGAGGGGAAGGCGGGAAAGGAAGGGGGGAAAGGAAAAAAAACCCAGACAGGATGATAGGAAGAGGGAAGCCAAAGAAAAAACGCCATGAAGGAGACAAAAAGGGCATAAGGGAGAGGAAGGAGGGACAGGGAGACATATTTAAAATCAAGTATCTCTAGTCATTCTGTGGTGCCATCCAATAGGACCGCATGTTCCCAAAGCTACTGAGAAAAGTGGCTCAACTTTCAGTATTGTATTATGTGCTTCTCTGCATGTGCAGCAGCCTCAGTTGTGACGTGCAAAGCAGAGAGTGAGGCCATCATTCACTCAACATACATAGCAACAATTTATATGCACAAAAATACTTGTTAGTTTATGAAAAAAACATAATTGGACTAAAAATGTAGCCTGATTTCAATGTTTAGTTCAGAGGGCTCCTTTTAATGTTCAGTCCTCTCTATACAAGTGTTTCATTTACAATAATAGGGTTAAAGACAATTAACTGACATAAAAAACAGTTACATTTTAGGGTTAATTACAACATTTAAAGGGATAGCTTGGATTATTTGATTGGGACTTTATGAATTACTTATCAAAAGTCAGTGTATTAGCTTCAGTAGATGCCGGTCACCACGCCCCAGTTTGGAGAAGCAGAGAGGGGCACCAGCACAGAAGCTCAGCAATGAACTGCTGAGGACAGGGTCAGCAAGAAAAGGTATTTTAGCCATTTAAAAAAGGTCAGTCTTAAAAAAAGACAGGAAATTGCTGTTATATAAGCTACATATCTCTTTCTTCAAACCAACCAAACTCCACAGGGGACATCAGTAGTTTTACCTCACAGAACATGGGGCCTGCTGGTCTCCCACTGCTTCGATCTGTTAGTTTGTTTGTGTTATAGTGTGACTTTGGTGAATCTGAACTAATCTTTTAAAACAACAAAGTCCCACAATAACACAAACAAACTAACAGATCGCAGCGGCAGCAAACCAGCACCTCTCATGTTCTGCAAGATAAATTTACTGATTTTGCTTATGGAGATTGGTTGGTTTGGAGAAAGCAATATTTGACTTATAGAGCGTTTGCCATTGGAAAAAGCTTTCTGTTGGCAAAATAAAGCAATGAAAATATTCTAAATATAGGGTGCACTTAAACTGATACTGATTTATTTTAGGTGGACCTTTTCCTAAGTGGCTAAAAAAATCCTGTTGTTGCTGACCCTGTCTACAGCAATTCATTGCTAGTTTCTGTGCTGGTACTCCTTTCTGCCTCTTCAAACTGGGGGTGTGCTGACTGCCATCTACTGTAGCTAAAACACTGACTATCAATAAGTACCTCATACAACCCCACATCAAATAATCTGAATCATCTCTTTAATGGAGAACAGGAAGGATTTAATGAACTAATACTAAATTACAGTGGTAAAGGGGCTACTCTATGGACATTTTTTAACTCTTCAGTAAACACACTGCTACTTCTCACAAAGCATCTATGTCAAAAATGGATGGAAATGGATCAAAAAGGTCAACTGTTATTTTAAAGTTTACATATGGAAATAATCCAATGTGATATCAAAAAATATATGTAATAATAATTTTTAAAAATCAATTTTGAAAATCCTGACTGTAGATTATGGCGACATTTTGATCCATTCTGTCCACAAACATTGACGGCCAGTCCTGAGGTGTGTCGCACATCGCACGCACACTCTCTCACACACCACACGCACGCTTTGAGGTGAGCTTGCAGCACACCCAGGCGCAGTACAGGAACCAAAGGGAGACACACCAGAGTCCCTACCTTCTCAACGCCAGAGAGCTGAGAGAGAGAAACGACAGAATACACCTGTGACACGGCAGAGGCGCACACACACACACACACACACGCTCACATACTCAATGCTACATATGAGAGAGACACTCTGTGGTGTCCTCAGAGAGAGGGCACATCACAACACAGAGTGGCGGAGTTGTAATGTATTATTGACAGGACGGATGATATTTTTATACTTTATTGATCTTTTTTTTTTCTCTTTGCCCTGCTACAGGGGGGTCAGTGGTGGCAGGGCAGACTGACACTTCAGTAGTTGGATTCTTGCCAACATGAAAAATTCAACCTGTACAGCTGAAGGATGGACTCAAACTATCTCTGTGGTATAAAAATGTAAATGTTGTGTGGTCTTTATAGAAATTACACTATTTATAGATATAACAGCTGACTTTCTACCTTCCTTTCTATTTCCTTCACTGCAAAAAAAGAGAGCAAACTCAACTTAATTTCAAGGCAACTGCCTTCACTAGATTTTTAAGTTCTCAATCAAACTCTTAAGCTTTGAAATAAAATAAAAAGTAAGTAATAAAGTTTTTGCAACCTACAATGTTTTGTTATAAAAATAATAATTTAGTCTTCTCCTTTAGAAAAACTTGAATCTTGATAACACCCAAAAATTGTATTTCAAAAATTGTTCACAGTGGTAGGGAGGGTTTGGGAGAGTTCTAAAAATCAAAGATTCAAGTTTATCTAAAAAAGAAAAGTAAATCATCTCAAAACATCATAGGAAACGTCTGGCCCATTATCAATTTACTTTTTTTTACTCAAATCTGGCCCCTCTAAAAATGTAACTGAATAGACTGAACACAAAGCTACTGTAAATCTCCAGTGGACCTTAAATATATCAATGCAAAGCCTCTACAGGTATAAACTTTAGCTTTTCTGGTTAGCAACAGGAGCTACTTAAAGAATTAGAGTAGCAGGGAATAATCCTCATGCATTTTGAACATATTTTCTTCTTAAACAGGGTTCAGACTAAGCTGTGTTGAATGGTCTGTGTGTGTGTTTATGTTTAAGAGAGCATGAACCTGTGAGAGGAAGCAGTGAAGGAGGAGGGACAGCAAAGAGCTGATACAGATGTGTATGTTTATGTGTTTTTGCTTCCTTACCCGCCGGGACACAGTGGCGTTGGTCCTCTCTTTGAGCTGAGGATCTGTGGGAAGGCTGTTCCACACGATGTAGGGTGTGTCGTACTTGTCCCGCAGCTTCGGACAGCTCTTAAACAGGAAGTCTATGATGAAGAACTTGATACCGGCATACAGGCCTGGAGAGGAGAGCGAGTATGGACAGGGGAAGCAAACACAGGATAAGGCAAAGGATTAAAAACTGATATGGACTACATCTTGTACAGCGCTGCTTTTGAAGGAAAAAGTCTGTGAAAACACAGTGACTTCCTGACCTGCTCCTACAACTTTTGAAGGCCTCAGTTCAAATCATTTTAAAATCTCATCACCATTCATGTTGCAGAGTTTCATGTCCTTCACACCTTTCAGATTCTTTCACGATTACACTTTTATTATCCTCAACATTTCTTTCTTCTTTCTTTTTTTCCAGTCACACATGAAGTAATAAATGGCAGCCCATGTTTGGCACTTTCATCTGTCCAAACAAAAACGAACCTTGAGCTATGTTGTGCATATTACATCACAGCAGGGTCAGAGGGGGAGTGAGTGTACCAACAGAGTCAGTTCTCTAAACTAACTTGCAACAGACAAGGACAGAACACAAATAACCGAGAGCTTCTAAACATCAAAAATGTTGAAAGTGGGAGCCAACAATGACTTTGAATGCTTTTGTTATAGTAACCCCTGCACACTGACTGAAACCACATATTTATTTTGGCAGTTTTGATCCTAACTGACAGAATGGGCCAGTTGAATAACGTTTTATTGATTTACTTTATTTGTTAGTTTATGCACAGGGATAATATGGATATAACATTGTTTTAGGGAGAATCAATGCAACAGGTTGCAGCCTGCAAGCACTCACATCATCAAGACATCATACTGACTCTTGTGGTGATTATATTGTGCACTGAGAATATTATACACCATATTCATACACTTCGGATTTGATTATAGTGAACAATGGACTTTGCCTGATGTGTTTTTGGGTTTTCTGGCTCTTCTGTATTATTAAGTGCAAAGTTGGGTGTATTCTCAAAAGAATATGAGTTTCCTGTTCATAATTATAAGCTGGATGTTGACATGAATGCTAAATTGAAAAAACAAAAGCCAAAACTCTTATGTGACATGAATACAGCATTTGGCACAGAGGTGCTTTGGCCTAAATTCTAAGATCAGCATGCTAACATGATCACAATGACAATGTAAACATGCAAATATTTAAGAGGCACAGTGCTAACCATATTCACCATCTCAGATTAGCCTTTTAGCTAACGACTGCTAGCGCTGAATACAAAGTACAGGTTAGGGTGATGGGAATGTCATTAGTTTTGCATCAAGACTTGATTGAAAATAGAGATACATGGTATGGATTTTTTTCAGCTGACACTGACAACCAGTACTTACCTGATTCTCATGCCCAATACCAAGATAGTTAATAAGATAATTAATAATTTCACAATTTTGTATTTTTAAAAGAAGTTGATATATCTTGTAGTTTATGCACACGCCTGACAGTGAGAATGGCTTAGATATAGATGAACAAAGATGGATGATTTAATAATATTCCTTTGCTCTGACCAAATCTAACTGCCATCACTACTCCAACAAAAACAGAACAATCCCAACTCTTTATGTTCTTTTTCTCGTTAAAAAAAAACCCCTCCACAAATGCACTTTAAACTTTGACAGAGCATTCTGCCTAAGAATCCACATTAAATTAACAAATCATTGCATTTCGTTATCGGTATAAAAAATAACGATACAAAATTCCCATTACTGACGGATAAATTACAGGTCCAAATATTTATTGAGCACCCCTAATTGACCATTAAGGTTATTACAGTTCATTCTGTGGGGGATATGAATGTCTGTACCAGATTTTATAGCAATCTACACAGTAGCGCTGGAGGAAAAGTCAGGGGATCACCAAAGTCAGTAGAGTTCACCCTCTGGGTGGATGAACATCTGAAAAAAATTCATAGCAATCCATTCGACTGTTGTTGAGATCTTTCAGTCTGGACAAAAGTGGACCTACCGACCAACAGACCACAAAGCTGCGCTGCTAGCTAACTCTCAAATTCTTATTAAAATTTTGTAGTGACTACCTGCAAAATCTGTTTACAGGACACAATTGTCACTATCATTTACGGGATAGAGAAATGTAGTTAGTGCTCACATGAGAAGCGGCAAAGAAACTTAGCTGCCTGAATGAACATATCCATTGTATAAACAATTATTTTCCTCTAAGCATCTTTCAAGGATATATGAGCCCACAGCACTTTAGAGACACTTTGTATACAAGAAACAGGAGTAACTACTGTAATGTTATCAGATAGGCATGCCAACAGCCTGCAGCTGGCCCTCACAGAGAAAGGGAAAACAGTTACACAAGTGCTGTATGAATGCATTTGTTTGTGTGCCCTGAATTAAGTATTTGCATTCTTTCAAGGCTCAGTGCAGTATGCACAGTACGTCAGAATAATAAAGAAGCTTTGTGTGTGCGTGTGTACGTCTCTCACCGATCATGAAGCCCATTAGTTTGTATGGCAGGACGCAGGAGGTGATGAAAGCCACCCACAGGCAGATGTAAAGTTTCCGAGTGCTCTCAGGCTGCACCCACATGAAGAGGCTGACAGAAGAATGCACATGAACACACACACAAGAGGGAAAAAATAATTAAGTTAACAGTTCTTCATTTAAATGTAATTATACGCCATTTGCATACAACAATTTTCTTTCACTTACTTCTTTATCTTCTCCAAAACATCCGCCATCTTACCAAACAGGTTCTGTAAGGAAAGTTTAATCACCGTATGAGCCGGAACTGTTTTATTATCTGTGTAAACTGATGTGGGATGTAACATGAGCTGTGTTGTACCTGTGCTTTTTGTGCAACGTCAAGTACAAGCTGGAACTTCTCAGATACAGTCAAATCTTCCTTTGGAGGCTCCTGCATAAAACAAAGAGAGAAGTTAATAGGAACTACATATTTACGTCCAGTGATGCACATGATTTCCCTCATGACACACAGAAACAGGAAGCAGTCAAACAGGAAGTGGGAAGTCCTCTTACCATGGGTTCAGAGACCTCAGGCACAATGCTCCACTGGATCCTCCAACCTCTGGAAAATCAGACCAAGATGTGACTCATGCACATTGTTATGAGAGGTTTTATTTGGATGAAATTAGGTCACCAAACTACTCTTCCACCTCTAAAGCTTGTGACTCTAACATCTTTACAACCTTCATCACTTTTAAGGTCCAGACTAGGTGTCCCACTTTAATATTCCAGACAAATGTCTGACAAATACTAATGTGCCCTCATTTTAATAATGATCACCAAAATGCTCCACTATTTTTTTTTATGTTGTTTATGTCTATCAGACATAATTCATATTTATCTGTTTGCAGGTGTGAGCACAAACAGGAGTTCACCTTATTTGCAGTGATATATTAGTCAACAATAATAGTGCTGATGAATACAGGCATGTGTGCATGTTGGAAAAATCTGTGTCCATTATCATCGACACATATTTGCTACAGTAGATTGATGTTTTTATGTGGGAGATGCACAGAGTGCATCTGCTCACAAATGGCACAGCTGTGGCCTCAGTAGCTAAGTTTAATAGGGTTTTATTACACAAAGCACACAGTAAACCCTCCCACAGCTGAAAAAAAAATCAAGCAAGACATGGCAACACTGTGGATAAAAATACATTTTTAGTATTTAACAGCGTGGAAAAATATCCACTATACATCAAAATATCCACTATACATCAAAGGACTCTCTCAAGAAATGTAGTAAAATTCTTTCGTATCCACCAAAATTAGCTCACACTCACAAATAAAATCCCATTCTACCGTATTTTCTTATTATTACTAAATGATAATGATGACTATGAGTCCAGTAATCATGCACAATGTACCCACAAATCGGATTACTTCATAAATATACACTGGTGTTCACATTGACTGCTCGTTCACATGGCATATACATGTTGAAAATCTCTATCAAACGAATGTTTTTTTCTGTCAAAAGATTTTAGAGAGTACAATCTGATATGGAATACACATGAGGTATGGTAACCTGTCGACACAGTTAAAGTCTAAACTTGCACATCTTACTCAAACAGACATATGGACCACAGGGAAAAAAAGAGGGCAACACTATCCTTAGCCTTTATGTGAGAAATCTGTGCTCAGGGAGGCACAGAAGATAAAAAATAACACATGTTCTGAACCCAGAATTTCAGGTGTTGAGTTCAGGCTGACAGTAACTGAATGCCTAACTGTAGATTAAACGGTACAAAATGTATTCACTCCATCCTGCATCAAATTATTAAATAGCAACAAGTACCAGTACATTACTTTGATTTAGGGATGAGGATATTGTGATCTGATTATTTATTACCCTCTTTTATTTTACACTTTGTTTTATTATTTGAAACTGGCTGGATTGTGCCTGGTTTTATTATTTGAAACTTTTGTCTTATGACCAGGCTAACTGTTTTGTTTTGTATGTTGTTGTTTCTTCTACTGTAATACTATAACATCACACTGTTACTCACAAGTACTTTAATACTATTGTTACCACTGTAAATGTATGTATAAAACACTAATAGTAGTAATACTGTGACAATGGCTGCTTCTCTAATATCTGACCAAGAAGGAATGTTTTTACCTGGCGATGAGGTAATTTAAGGACAAGCGCAGGATAGCCAGGAAGAGTAACATGGGAATGGCCCAGCCATGCCAAGCAGCATTCATGTAGATCTGCAGGAGAACACAACACAATTTAACAGTTGGTTTATTGGTCATTAACTGAGGTGATCACTATTCATCGAGCTATGATTTACATGAATATGCATTTAATTCAATGCTTTAAAGGAGTGAGGTCAGGTTGATTCAAAAAAACTGAATTCTTTCAGCCCATTCATAACAGCAGCTTATCGATCCTGACTAAAGAAAACCCACAATTTCTATAGTGTACAAGTATTCATTTCAGCTGTCACTGCACGTAGTATCATATCTTTCATAACCACCAACCATATTTCAAAGACTTCTATTCAAGAAAACTGTGTCTTTATGTATGAGAGGAAGACAAATTGATGACAAGATGAACAAAAGATTCCCTTTAATGATGATTTAAGACCCTGAGTTGAAGCATTTACTTTTGGCTCGTTTAATGCTGGTGGAAGACGCTATTAAGAGTCACCTGTCAGCTCTAGAGCAGTATCATCTCTAGATACTGAGATGGCCTCAGCGTGTATGGCCACGATCAATGTTGATGATGATTTAGCTTAATCACTGACTGTGGACATTAATGGAGATCTGATTAGACCTCTGTGGTCCTTGGCAGAACTGCTGTAATCTGTCACAGTGGAGCAGAAATTACTTCACCATTCATTTCATTTCACCGTCATGTACAACCAAATGGCTTCATCAACCAGTTTATAGATCCCACTTTTGTGTCTATTAAAGCTTAGAACTTAACATACCCTGCTGTCAAATCTGATATTGTATAACTGAAAACTTGTTCTTAGAGACCGCACAAAATTTAACATGACAGAGTAATGTGTCGGAAAATATGAATAAGTAAAGCGCACACTCACAATGAAGGCAATAGCTGAGGTGTAGACAGAGTGCCAATTAGATAAGGCGGAGAGGTTCCTTAAGAAGTTGGTGACAGGTCTGGCTCCTCGCTCTAAAAAAACAAAACAAAGGATATATTATATCTTTTATATTATATTCAATTTATCATTAGGGCAAATACACAATGGCATTGTGCATGTTTTTGTCTATTTTTCGCCTACCAATAATGATTTCTAGGCACTGAAAAGTATGAAAAACTTTTGTAACATTTTATTTGAAGGATTGTAATGACTGTCATGACACCGTGTCACTGCATCTGTCATGAACATGAAGGAGTCTTTATGAATGTTTCTGGCTGTAAGGGAAAGTTTACATTGTTTATGTCTTTGTTATGACAACCTGACATCATCACACTTAAAGAAACTGTTTAGCTTCATGTTTTAATCATTATATTGTGATATGTGGTTAGTTTGTGTGGTGGTCTGCCTGTCATGAGACATCATAAGTTTCCTTGACCTCAAGTAAAGTGGTTAAGTTTAATTATAGTGTAATATACTTTTTAAAAAAACAAACAGTGTAATGAATAATAATTCCATTGACCTGAAGTAAAATGGTACTGTTTGAACTTGTCCCTCATGTTCATGGCAAGTGTCATGACAAGTCTTATGCACACCCATTCGAATAAAGTGTTACCAAAAAATTCAATTACTCAGTGAATATCTTTGTTTATTACTTGAAAACAGTTACAGAAAATCAAATTGTATATTTAGTACACTAGAATTAAATGTAAGTATCAAATAAAAAAACATGCACAGAAGCTAGAGGTGCTGAAACTCTTACAATATTGATAGTCATGAGTGATGAACATTTTAGCACTGGAGCATTTTGTTTGGTAGCTACTGAGCCACAAAGTCAATGTTGGACTGACAGCAAAGTTAGTATTTTATCTGTGGTTCCATTTCCCAATTTTCCAATTTTTTTTTTTTTTTGTGTTCTATACTTACTGAGTCGCCTCATATTTTCTGTTAACCTGCATGAAAAACACAAACAAGTGAAAGGTCAGGACACACGCACACTTGCTCACGTATAAAGACATGCGCAAACAGAGAAAAAAGCAGTTTCATGCGCTAGCAGAGGTGGTGACACTTTGGCCTTCAGTCAAAGTCAGGCATGACTCACTCGCTTTTGCAAAAGAGGAGAGAAAGGAGGAACAGAGAAAATAAGTGAGAAAAGAGCCTCCAACTTCCCCCGTCCACTCTCCATGCAAAGTAAAACCTGATCTGAACCCACTTCAAATTGCAACCAACATACTGCAGCTGAACAGTTCAAGGACACAGCCCCTGTGCAGTGGTATCACAGCAGTGTATGATTGTAATTTCGCTCTATTGTGCATATTCACGGTATAAACTATGATTATACTCTTCAAATTAAAGAAATAAATGTACTAATTCCTGACTACTGAGAGTCTACTGAGTCTAAGAGAGCTGCTGCTGAGATGCACACCTTTAGTGTTCCCCAGGTGCTGTCTAGCTGACTGACTCCACATCTCCTTGAACAACGGCCGAATCAATACCTGAGGGCACACACTTCATGTTCTATTCCAGAGCTGCTCTCACCCACCTTTTAGCACTTAGCGGTTCCTCGGCCTCCACGGTGCTTTCCTCCGGCTGGAAGCGGAAGTCTTCAATGTAAACCCCGAAGCGTTCGTACAGCCACTTCTGCAGCCGGGAACTCCAGACCTCCTTCTGCTGTTTGTCTGCTATAGAGAACAAAAGAGCGTGTAGACAGCACATTAGATTAGGTTTGTTGACCAAAGTTCAACAACCAACGACTGTTGCTCACACTGAAAGATGGCGATGTGGTGATAGAATGTCATCTATGAACATTTTTCTTATGAGTTATTGTATGACTTGTCTTAGGACCCCCACTGGGTCACTTGAACCTGTGCCCTGAAGAGGTGTATGTTGCATTGTCAAGTAATTGAGTAAGTAAGACCCTCTGCACTAGGGACAATTGCAGATACCAATATATGCACAGATTTTTTGCCACCTAATTGCAAAGATCATGAAGTCTTTCCTATAGTGGAATTAACATATTATTGTGCCTACTCTTATTATGATGGCCCACTGTCATACATAAATAAAGTACATAAAGTCACAGTGCTTTTCAAAATGGACATATTCACAGGACAAAATAAGAAAACTACTGCTGACAGATTTAATTATCTTTGTTCTTCGCAAATTCATCATAATTAGCAAGATGACAGCTCTCAAGATGTGCAATTATATTTGTAGTGTTGAAGGAATGTGATTTGGGTCCCCCTTGCATGACTGACACTGAGTAATCATTGCAAATAGAAACAGATAGCAAAACTTCTATTTCTTCAATAAACATCCACACCACAGACATACTCCACTGATGCATGCATAATTAAACTGTCATCTTATCAGGCTGTCATATCGGCAGAAAGCGTAGCTTTCAGATCATCCAAGTGTTATAAGAATAAGTAACATCTTAATTACATTTTCATTCCTTCATTTCCATGTCTTCTAAATAGACCATTTTCAGAGCAGCTATTTTGACATGAAATAGTAGCAGGAAGCACACGTGTTACCAATGATATTAATTAAGGTTTCAGACCAAATGGAGTCAAGGTGCTGCTGCTGTGCATGTTGGCTCACCAAAGAGCTGTGGGTCAGAATCAAACTCAGCCTCCGTAATGAGGCGCAGTTCTCTAAAGTGAGCTACCAGGAAGCACCAAAGACCTGTTTAGAGCCCAGGCGATACACAGGCCCAACAATATTATCGGCCAAATATTGGCCTATCACAGCAATATCTGTGTTTATCTGCACATATGTCATACAATGTGCCAATATGAAAACGTTTTTTCACAGATCAAATTGCAGATTGTTTTCATCATTTCTTTTTTTTTTAATAATATTAGCTACAGTTTACCGTATCAGTTCCCTCACTTTGGACAATAAAGTTTATTGTTAAACTGTAAAATATCCAGCCTCTATCACATATCTTTGTCACAAGTGTTTGACAACTGCATTTAGGGATCATAACTAAAAATGTGAGTTTATCTATATATTCTACATTCTGTGTTCTGCACTTCATATTCTGTACAAAGAATACTAGTCGGTATATGGATCTCTGAATATTTTTACTCCCTAATATCAGCATCTGCCCCAGAAATCCGGTATTAGTCAGGATCTAGATCTGTTTTTCAATAATGACTGATTTTCATGTGGTAAATGTGTTATTATTGTGAACTGTATTGTTTGCTGTGTGAGAATGGAGGGCTTAACAAGCATAGCAACAGTAACTAAGGGGGGCGGGGGTTAGCAAACGTTCAATTACTAAGGCTGAAGTGCCCCTGAGCAAAGAACACCACCCTCAGCTGCTCTAGTACACACTAATTGACACTAATTGACTGTATTTGTAGTGAGCAGCTACTCTCTGTGACAGTGACTGACTGTGTGGATGTGAGGCTGAAAAAAAAAAGCAGCCTATGCACTCTGTCTTTTTTCAAACTCTGT